>JAYXIM010033222.1:0-10867 GCA_037575425.1 Anastrepha fraterculus
TTTAAACAAACACATTGTGGTGTAATCAAGGCGAATCTATTTAGCTGATATCAGTAGAACAGCAGATTTATTTATTTTTATTTTTCTTTTTAATTTCTTGGCCTTGTAATTTTTGAAATGTGAAATCATATTTACATTTTATTTGTTTACACTTGTAAATTGAATTGTTAGCAAGGCGAATTCATTAAAGGTGGCGCCACTCGGCGAACAAACTAATTTATACTTTAGAAAGTCACGTGAAAGTAGAAAACTAAAAAGTGATTTACCTGTGAAGGCAAAATAGAAAAATAGAATCAGGTTGGAACTATTTTAAAATGTTCATAATAACTTTTGAATTTAGATTCATTACAATATTCCAATTTTCTAGTTACAAATTTTAATGCAAATAATACGTTTCGTAATTCAAATTTGTGCTGACATACGAATGTTTACGGCGAAAAAAAAAAAAAAAAACAAATCAACTTACCTACTGCTCCCACCTTTAATAGATTTGCTTTGATTTTGACCAATTATGTCGGCATACTATATTTTTAAGAAAATTTGCTTTCCAAAAAAGAAAAAAATATAATTTAAACTTGAGATAGTTAGTTTTGGAACGGGAACGGGAACGGACCATTTTGCTTTATGTGTTCAATTATACTCGTAATACAATAAGGTTAGTAAGCAATCTTGTGGATAGTTTTCCATACAGCCGTACAAATTACTCTTATATCTGGTGATGTATCCCTCATGAACCTCAATGAATTTTTGAATTTTGCGAATAACCGCTGCATGCTCCATTGGCTGCGGGATATTTCCAGATATTAGATTAAAATTGCAGTAGGTATTAAAAAAATTATATTAGACCAACTAAAACATAATCACTATTTTATTTGTTTCAATCGTCAGCAATGCTCTGAAAATAAATTATTTCTATCAAAGCGAATTCAGCCGCCTTAGAATAAATTAGCTTGTTTTGATATCTAAATGTCAAAAGCAAAAACAAAATACAGTAGGTTCTGTTTTTATGCGGTAGATACGTTCCGCAAGAAACAGCATAAAAAAAACAGCATAAAAAAAGCTACTAGTTCTATAGTAAAACTATAGATACGTTTCAAATGCTAAAACCGCATAAATCTGAAATAATGTAATAAAATCGCATAAAAAAGGGCACTAGTCCCATATTATAACTATAGATACGTTCCATAGACCGCATGAATCTGAAATAATTAAATAAAATCGCATAAACAAAATATTGTATTTTTGAAAATTATATCTTTATTCAAGAAATGTCAGAATCGAAAAAGAAATTTAAGTCAGAAATAGAATCAGACAATAGCCACATGTTGCGCGTTCGTTTAGGATTTGGCGTAAAATCACTTTCGTCGGCGTTCCATACTTGTAGGGTTAGCATTTCTGATGTAATCTGTGATGAGTTTTTGCTTAGCTGGTTTAGAATCTTGTTTATATGTACAATTCCCGATAGGTCGACATGCATTTTGTAATTTAAAAAAAACCGCACTATTTCAAAACCGCATAAAAAAAAGCCGCATAAAAACAGAACCTACTGTACATGTAAATTTTGTTTTTGTACTATGCTGTCGCCTTTAATTAAGTTACAATTATTTTTCGAAAACTATTGTTATATGTTATCGTGTGGACGGACGAGTTAAATGGACTCCTCTCCTCATTCTATGTCTGTCTCGATTATTTTATGCTCTTACATACAACTATTATGTGCCGTATAGTTTATGCAGGTATTATCTTTTATTATGAGAATGTAGATTTGTTAGAGGCTAAATGCATAAATAGCGCCAACGATTGTCCAGACGTTAAAAGGCTCCAAATAAAGGGCAAACGCAATCGAGATTTAGTTAATCGATTGCATTCCATGAAAAATGTAGAACGAAATGTTGCACAATCATTTGGAAATTTTCATGGATATAAACGAATAAGCGAAATTAATGGAACAGTTTTAAGAACTTTTAAATATATTTTAGCCTTAAATAAATGAAATTAAAATAGAATGGATTCTGTAAAAGATATGTACATATATTGAAATGCATAAAGAAAGATTATGGCGCCAATTTTTTGGGATGCGTCATCCGCATAGATTTTTTATAAAAAGAAACAACAATCACTGCCGCACCCGCCGTATTGACCCGATCGGGCTCTCTACGACTTTTTCTTGTGCGCTAACGTGAAGAAAAGGCTCGCGGGAAAATAGCTCGCGTATTTTAGATAGTTCACAAATCCTTTTTTTTTTGCTGGTTTAATGGGGATGTATGTAGACTTTTGTTCATTACTCTATATCAAAAAGTTATCGAAAAAACTGAAAAAGTAGACTTGTGTGTTTTTTAGCTAAAATAAGTTCAAATACTTTTTAATCTCGTAAAATTTAAGCGGAATAAGAGGAAAAGTGGGATTTAATGGAGTTAAATTTATGTTAAAATAAAAAATCAAGTAAATAAGAATTAAATAAATTATGCCTGTATTGATTTTTGGATTAAAAGGAAGGCAAAAACAAAAACGTTCAAATAAATCGATATTTGCTAAAAAGTCGAAGTCAATGTTACTCTGGTACCATAAAAAATGGATTTTTCTGCCTCTATGTCATATATATAATTCACAATAAATTACAAATTATTTTACTGCAATCGCGGGATTTGCAGAACTTAAGGGGTAACACCACTGTAGAAATTTCAAAAAATTGATTTTTTTTTTATAAGCTTAAAAAATTCTTTGAACCTTTTAAAATACTGAACAAAAACTTTTATACGTTACCGAAGTTTATTTCATAAATATTTTAAGCTTCAAAACACGTTTTCTGAAATTGGCACGCAGCATAACTCAAACAATTTTAAATATTTTTAATCAGGTTTTTCACTACGTCTGTATAATAACCTTCTTAAGAGAAGAGCGTAGGGGATTTTCGATAGATTAATTTAATCGATTGTTATAATTATTTAAGTGCCGTTTTTTTAGTCCAAAATAGAGTTTTTTCCTTCAAATGCTTGCCAATTCCACAAAAATAAATATTTTTTAAATCCCCTACGTGTTTCTCTAGCTATTCTTATCTAGAAAAAACATGTTTCTTTGTTCCAGATTAAAATTTGCACCCTCTGTGCTGCGTGCCGCGGAGCTCCTTCAAGAGAAACCACATTACAAAAATGTCTCCAATGCCGCCATTTTGTAAAATTTTTCGATCAAACTTTGTAGTTTTGTATTTTAGTATATAAGTAATAACTTCCCAAATCAGAGTGATTGTTTTCCCTTTCCTTCTATACAAAAAAATTCTTTAAAAATCGTGTTTATTTTACGCGTGTACAGTGGTGTTACCCCTTAAAGGGACAGATACCTGTAAAATTTGGAAATTTTTTTTTTTTTTTTTGTCATAAAATGTTAATATAATGCTTTAAGCACATGTCAAAAAAATTTTAGAACGTAAATTTAAGTATTTCTTATATTACTGGTTGTCAACCGTGACGACTCTATTCTTTGCGTTCGAGCGCTGGGAGAGGTATAGTTACGTTGTATTCAAACTTTAGACGCCTTTTTCTCAAAACTATATTTTTCGAATTGGCGTACACGTTAACTAGAAAAGTTATTGATCGATATTCCTGAAAATTTGCACACATATTTTTTATGGTATTACTTTTTATGTTACATTTACAAGTTTTCGAAAATTTTTCGAAAAAATACAATAATTTTTTCGAAGCAAAAAGAGTAGGAAAATTCGGCCCAAAACTTGTTTAAGCTTTTTATTCCGCGAATTTTTTTCCATTTTTTTTTTAATTCATATAGAAATTAAGACATTAATAAACAAACAAATTTTTGGTTTTTTGTATTCAGGTCGCCGGTGCTACAATGCCCGCCGATTGAGAAGCCCCGCTGCGACCTTCCTGGCAGAATTGAGTGTACATCCGCGATGATTAAAATAGATGATTAAAATAAAAAAATGTATATTATTTTAATGTATAAATAAACTGTATGCCAATTTTGAAAAAAATATATTGACTTCTTCATATTAAATAATTTTAATGAAAGTCAGGGAAAATATGACCGTTTACAGGTATCTGTCCCCTTAAAATAGAAGGGCTCATTCTAATGCGTGCTATCTCGGCAAACTACCTCGAACTAAAAGTTAAATTAGAAGCGCCAAACCCGGACGCCGTATCTTAGCCATAGCAATATTTACCGTTATCTTACTTACGTATATTGACATTCTTTTGTTCATTTCGAAATACCACAATTATTCTTGGATATTAACAACATGGCAACGCAGCATGCCAGCAACATGAGCTTGGCTTAGTGATATTAATAACGAAATAAATAAATAATAAATAAAAATAAAAAATTAATAAAAAATAAAAATTGCCAAGTTTATTTATAAAACTAAGAAGCTTCAAAATTCTCTTCATGCATAAAAAAATGTACATGCATATCTTGTACAGAAGATTTTTTATTTCCATATTACATTAAATTGTGGAAAGTCTTCTCAATTAAAAATGTCCATCACTGAAATATTGTTCATTAAAAATAATTGTGTTGTAATCTTCACCGATATGAGAAGTAAAGTGGGGCATTGTCAACAAACAAGTTTTTAGTGATCGTGAAAAAACATAAGAAGCAGCGACAAGAAGTTTTTTTAAGTGGGCGTGTGCCCACTAAAATGAATGTTTGTTTGATATAAACATATTTACATTAGGGTGTACCACTACCTATACAAAAGAAATCTGTATTGCTTTTCTATGTGAACTATAAAATGTATTATATAATATTTCAGAAAGTATTTAGATTTACGTTAGCGGAACTTCCGTTGGGAAAATGTTGAAACATTTTTAGCAGACATTTTAAGCTTAAACTCTTCAATCATCTAAGTAGATATTTTGGAAAAATGATTCTAAAAAATTAATTTTGTTATAAAAAAATTGGTTTGGCTCACGTAAATCTTAAAGCTAATTGAATATTAACAAATTAAAATGCACAATAATAAACATTACGAATCCGGTAGGAAACCTGCAACTTTTGTTGGTGAGATGCCCTAATAATCGTACATATGCCAGAACCATGAGATCTATTTTGTTTAGCACAAAAACAACCAAAACCAAAAAAAAAAAAAAAAAAAAAAAAATAGTGAGTGTGAATATGCGTGCGTAAAAATACCAGTTGGGTCGTTAAATATGTACAAATACTTACATGCACATAACTGTGTTCAAAATGATAGCACTGATGACGGTGATAATCTTAAAAAATAAATAGTAGCGTTCATTCCATTTTTTTTAATATCAAGGCATACAGGGTTTGATTAAAAAGTAATGAGGCTTATTTTTTAAGCAGTTTTATTAAACCTTTTGGCTTATACACCTAATATTCTTCAAAATAGGACCCTTAAGCGTCAATACACCACTGGTAGCGGTCCTTCCACTGCAGGAAACATTTTTTAAACTCATCCGCCGGAATCGCGTTCAATTCGGCTGTCACAGTTTTTTGGATCGCCTCGATGAAGTCGAAACGCCTCCCCTTGAGCTTTCTTTTCAGGCGCGGGAACTAGAAGAAGTCCCGAGGGGACAGGTCTGGGCTGTAGGGAGGGTGCGGAAGCACCGGAACCCTCATCTTGGCCAATGCAGAGGTGCATAGGAAAGCGGTGTGCTCCGGCGCATTGTCGTGATGAAGGGTCCAATTGTTGACGAGGTCGGGCCGAGCCCGAGTGACGCGGTTTTTCAGCCAAAGGAGTACTTCTTTATAAAATGCCGCGTTTACAGTGCTTCCTGGTTCACATCTTCGTCTGTTTGCGTCCTCGAAGGCCTTCCGGATCGCTGTTCATCTTCGACGTCCTCCCGGCCTTCCTTGAACGACTTGTGCCGTCGTTTTACCTGGGCACTGAACAGAGATTGGTCACCGTAAGCCTCCTTGAGTAGCCCAATGGTTTCGGTACTCGTTTTGTTTAGCTTTACGCAAAATTTGATCGATTAACGTTGCTCCAACGATCGCTGCATTTTCGTCACTGCAAAATCCTAACACACTTTTAAAAAAGCTTTCATGCGCGGAGCGATGTTGACTGCACCGCTGTTGCCAGCAAACTGGGACCGGTTTTTAGTGGAAGGGGAAGGTCCAATGATCATTTTCCCCCACCAGCCGATTCGGTTGATCGCTTGGCAGAGGCTCCGCGCAGGAAGGCTCATTACTTTTCAATCAAACCCTGTAGACAGCAAAGATAATTTTGTTTAATACTTTTGTTTCTAATTTAGTAAATTTTCATTAACCCTTAAGCTGCGAACACAGCAAAAGCTATAACGCTACTTAAAAATCGATCTTCCGTAACTGCAACCAAAATAAATGCATTACCTTGAACTCCACTTAGCTTCAGTATATAATAAAATAGTATAGCCTAATTGCGGAAAGTTTAATTTGAAGGCGTGTGGTCCCTCATAACCTCGAGAACTCACTATTTGAAAAAATAATGTAATTGTACAATGCAACTCAAGTAGGAAGTTTTTATCAAGAGTGGTCTTAGACTCAGCTAATGATGACGCCAAGGTCTTTGGACTGAAAAACTGGAGGATGTCTGCAAAAGATCAGGATTCTTGGTCGAAGCTACTGGGGAAAGCCAAGGCGGACCGAGAGGCCAACAATGATGATGATGGTCTGGGCTCGACTATATTTGGAACAAACCAACATCAAGAGACGAGCGCCTCGAATTAAAAAAAAACAATCATTTTTATTTTCATAGCAGGAGAAGAGAAAGGCATTTTACAAATGATACTCCTATCAGCAATTGATGTGTCCGGAGCGTGGTGGCAACACATGTAAGAAAATTGTCGCCAACCATGAAGACCGCTGAGAAGAAAACTTTTTTCGTGTGGTTTTCTACCTGCATGAGAACTATCGATATCGGTAACGATGTTTTGACAGCTAAGATGGGAAACTGTGTTGGCACTTTTCAAGTTGAAAGGCCGCAGTCGCAAGATTTTATGGTATGACAAGATGAAAATAGTCTTATTTAGATGGGTGAAGTACAAAAATTATCCGTAAGGTCTTTTGATCCCCTCCGCTTTGGTGTTTACGGTGAAACAGTGATTTATATGAGCTATAGTGGGGCATGGACATACTTAAGCTTCTAAAAATACAGTGACTCCGCTGGCTTGGCCATGTCACCCATATGAACGAAGATGCTCCCGAAAATCGAATCTATGACACGGTACCCCAAAAAAGAAGACGAGGAAGTTAGTGCTTGGAATTTTTAACTGGCATGAATAGCTGGAGAGGTATTTTGTACACCTGAAATTTAGCACGGCATTTCGGAGCTTCCTAGACTGGTGGAATATGCACTCATGCCTACATTTGCCATTACAACGTTTACGACCCTCCTACCTTCAGGGGGAAGAGTGGGAATGAGACGATGTAAGACAGGGCGAGCCCATACTTGTTTACACAAACAGCTCAATGCACGAGGGCTGAGTGGGCGGAGGTGTATACTCGGAACATCTGGGGATCTTTAGTGTCTTTCAGGCTGAACTGATAGCAATAATGAACGCCGCGATACTGGTATAGTGTCATGCGATACCTGGAGATGATTTCTACATTTTCACTGACATTTTCACAGTCGACAACCTCCATGAAATGTCGACCATCTCTTAACGAGATAGCTGAGTCATTTTATCTAAAGGTAACATGGATTTCTGGCTATTGCGACATTGAGGGTAACTGCTGAGCCAATGAACTACCGAGACTCGGAACCAAATTGACCAAAGAGTGCACAGACAATCACACAAACATACCGCTAGAAACATGTAAGCTACTTATCTTTGAAGGAATCGTAAGAGCAGTGAATTAAACAACCTGCAGAATCGCCCGGAATCACACTGGTTTTAGGTGAGATAGGGACATGTTCCCCACGCGCCATCACAATAGGCTCGGAGCCTGAGCATGTCACTCAGAACAACTGCTTCAAACTAACCTATTTTGTATTTGGCCAAAACCGGCACACGGTTGTAGCGCCACCTAAATAAGTAAGTAAGAAACGCAGAGGTATTAAAATAAGCTTTTTAGACTGCATATCCTACCATTAATACAGTCAACTATCTATGTACATAGCGATATGCATCAGCAATGAATTACTCATCTAATCAACACTACTGCGATCAGTACTCATTTCTCTTTCTGAAATCACAATTATAAATTTTGAGTTATCGCAAATTCATCAATGTTCATCAATGAAAGTGCACTTTGCGATGCCTCGTTTATGGAGTTTCTGATAAAACCACTTTATATTAATAAATCTTGGTGTTCTTATTCAAATTCAATGTTTATTAAATCGAATTGTTAGCTACAGCGGAGAATGAATAAAAGTTTAAATACAGGTAAAAAATAAATAAAATAAATAATTGGCGCGTACACTTTTGTTAGGTGTTTGGCCGAGCTCCTCCTCCTATTTGTGGTGTGCGTGTTGATGTTGTTCCACAAATGGAGGGACCTACAGTTTCAAGCCGACTCCGAACGGCAGATATTTTTATGAGGAGCTTTTTCATGGCAGAAATACACTCGGAGGTTTGCCATTGCCTGCCGAGGGGCGACCGCTATTAGAAAAATGTTTTTATTAATTTTGCTTTCACCGAGATTCGGGGTATCAACTAAAAATTCAGCAGTTTAATGTTTGACCGATAGAAATTGCTAATTCAATCTAGGTTCTAAAGCTAAAAATTTTACGTAAAGGAGGAGAGAAATCTTGTGTCAAGGTATAAAATTATTGGTTCGATTATTTTTATTTTTATTTTTATTTTATTGCCGAATTAGATACCGAATTTTCGGGACTCTTATCAACAATACTACATAGAATACAATTATTGACAAAGATCGCCAATATTGTCATCATTGTTGAACATACATTTGTCAATCTTAAAGCAATAAATGAACTGCGCGCGTAGACTTTTTCTAATAATAAAGTTTTTGTTGTTTTAGTTTTTACTTTTCGTATTTACTTATATTTGCTTTTTGCTCTTGTCTCACTCGCTATGCGAATATATTCTCTTGGCACATGTTTTGCTACGAATTCAAAGTCAATGAGCGTTTCTCAAACAATACGATTTGTTGCTGTTTTTTTTTTGTTTTTTTTTTGTTTGTTCTCTTTTTTGGTTGTCTTATCAGCGCCGCTATTGATAACTCATGCGCGAATTTAAGCACTACAATTTAAGCAAATGACTGTAAAGATAAAGATTTTGTTCATATAAATATATGTGCATGCCAGTGTTGCCGTTTTAGCGTTTTTTTAACAAAATTAATGGGCTTTTTCTATTTGTGAGATTGCCAATTTAGAACGGAATTTAGTAGGTTTTGGTAATAAGTTTGTTGCACTATTTCGGTTTTTTTTTGTTACATATAAGGAATTTTTAGGTAAACAGCATTTTAATTAAAGTCATGAATGAGTATTTAGGCAACATTACGAGCGTCATCAATAATGAAACCGCGGTAACAATAATAATGAAAATAGCTTAATTGTGTTTCGAACGATTCTCCTTGGAAGTCAATACACTCTGCATTAGCTTGCCCTGATTTTCAAAGCACTTTTGCCACTCAGAAGTATACAGGTAGGTACCTCCAAAACGAGCTGTTCAACGCCTTGCCGTGCCATTTGGCTCGACGAAACTCGGACCAAGTGTTACGCGTCAACGCGTGGTTATATAAATTACTTTGTACTAGCAACTATGAGACTCGTGAATGCCTCTGATGACGTATAGATAGAAACTAACATTCAATCACGACCCAGGCTCGTGATGTGTATGTTTGATCCGATTATCTGTGAACGATCTCGGCTCACAACATTTACGTTTGGCCTGACGATCTATTCACGAGCCTGGCTCATTGATGTTTAGACCAAAATTTTCATCACGAGTCAGACTCATAAAAGCACGGCAAGGAGTTAAAGGCTTCAACAGCTTCTTTACGCATTGCAGAACGTTGGACTCGCATATTATTTTTGATATTCGAGAACAAAAACAAATCATTGGGTGCCTAATCAGCGCTGTAAGACAGATAACCCATTAATTCTATAATTTGAATTTTTAAAAACTCTCTTTCGTCATCCGATAAATGAGAGTTCGCATTATCTTGGTAAAAAATGATTCATCTTCGGCGGTTGGTTTTGCTTAATTATCCGAAAATTTCTGATAAACAAATGGTTGTGTACCACTCAGAATTGGCTGGTTTAAGTTTCTTTAGTAGCACAGTTACGTCAGAACCAGATTTTATGAAAAAACAGACGGCCATTTGCTTTAAGGTGCTTCTTCTGCGAGCAACTTTTGTTGGATTAAGCTCGTCTTGGCACCCATATTGTTGATTGCTGTTTAAGACTTATACAGGGTTTTTCAGTAAGAGCGCTTCAACTTTTGAACTTTTTTGAATAAAACACAAACGGTTTGACTTTTTTTTTTTATTATCGAGTTTGAACATATACATTTAAGTATGAAATTCGATTTCTTTTGCATGACCAGCGCGTGCACGTTTTACGAAGTCCAATCGTTGAACCCAATTTTCGACCACTCTTTTGCATAAATCGGCCGAAATTCCAGCAATTTCGCGTTCAATATTGGCTCTTAGCTCACAAATCGTCGCCGGCTTGTTACTGTAGACCAAAGACTTCACATAACCCCAAAACGGGACGGCTTGTTAAATGGACCGTAAAATGGCCGTAATGCTCTTAAAGTAGCAGCAACAGACCGATTATTTTCATAAAAAATTTGCACGATTTGCAATCGTTGCTCAAGTGTGTAGCGTTCCATGATGAAATGTATACTAATGAAGTTTACAAATGACAAGCGAAAAATAAAAAATATTGCGTCGTTCGCCCTCCCTATCGGAAAAAAGTTGAAGCGCACCTATTGAATAACCC
>JAYXIM010033225.1:0-10792 GCA_037575425.1 Anastrepha fraterculus
TTTTTTTAAATAAATTTGAAAAATTAAAAATAAATGTTTTCGATAGTTTTTTCTGCCCAGAATTGAAAAAAACAAGGTGAGTTAAAACAATTAAGGCAGTGTCTAAAAAATTCTCACAGTTACATACTCCTAAATGTTTAAACTTTAAAAATATGCAAAAAAAAATTTAGATTTTTTCAAATTTCTACATTTTAACACTGAACAGGTAGTCTTGGTTGATTCGTGGAGCTGGAGGAATGAGCTCTTATATACCGTATGAGTCAAAACGGAAAAAGCTATGCAGAAATAGCGGAAATGATGATGTGCTCTCGAAAAATGGTTTATAATCCTCTAAATTTAGTTAAGAAAGATTCATCCTACCAAGCAAAAAAAGGAAAAGAAAACCAAAGCCGCAAAAACCGATGTTAATGTGGATGGGGCTATAATACGCAAGAGCAAAGCCGATCCTTTTAAGTCGGTACGGCAAATAATGCTTGAAATAAACCAAGAATCTGGTCTACAGGTGTCCTGAAAGCTTATAGGAAGGCGACTTAACAAAGCCCAGCTATTTGGCTACATAAGCAGAAAAAACCACTCCTCTCAAAAAGACATATCAAACACCGACTTGCCCTCGCAAAAGCCCACAAAGATAAATCTATTCAGTTTTGGAAAAAATTACTTTGGAGCAGACGAAACCAAAATAAATAGGATGGGACCAGATGGAAAAACTTTGGACGTCGTCCAAAAAATAGAGCGCTAAGTCCTAGGTTCACAAAAAAGACGATTAAACACGGCGGCGGAAGCGTCATGGTTTGGGGAGCTTTTTCCTGGCATGGAGTTGGGCCGATTGTTCGCGTGGTTCATAAAATGAATATATTTCAGTATCTTTATACCTATACTCCAGAATAAAATGGAGCCATTTCAGCTTGAGTTTATGCCATTAAATTGGACATTTATGCAGGACAATGATCCAAATCATACTGAAAGACAGTGAAGCACTGGCTCAGAAGAGAAAAAATTAATGTACTGGATTGGCCGGCGCAGAGCCCTGATCTCAATGCAATAGAAAATTTGTGGAATGACGTTAAGGTTAAAATCGCTAAGAAAAATTTTAAAAATTTTGATGATTTGTGGGCCGCAGTTGAGAAGGCTTGGTACTCGATTCCAAAAGAAAGATGCCACAAGGTTGTAGAAACATAGAGCGACGGCTTGAAGAAGTAATCAAAAACTGTGGATATAGTACAAAATAATAATCTTGTAAAACAATATTATTACTTAACTATCTGATTTGTTCACTATTTTTGCTTTTTTAGGATGTGCTATTTATGTGGCCAGGAGGTTTCGTAAGTTATCAACATTGTCGTAAATTAAATCAGAACTGAAATTCTTTTTGACCATTTTTTTTAAGTGTTTTAAAGTGGAAGTTAATAAGTTTTTTTTTAATTTTTAAAATTTTTTTTATTGCGTAAATTCCAATAAAAATTAATTATTTAAAAACATATTCAACTCTTTGCTTTCAAAGTCTAAATGTGCTATTTATATGACCATGGCTGTAAGTAGCCTCTGTGTTATTTCTTTCAAGTTAAAGTTTCATATTATACGCCAATATGATGATGATTACCTTCAAAGCATGCAAAATAATGTTACTCTTCAAGGATCAATAATAATAAGACTTAACAAGAAAGAAACGAGAGTTCAGTATAATAAGCGATTGAAAAAAAATGGGAAAATGGAAAAAGAGCAACAAAGTTCACGGAATCGAAAAAGATTATCCTTTAAGGGTTTATATGGGTTTCGTTGGTTCAAAAAATCGATTTTTTTTTTGCTTATTAATTTCCACAACATCGCAGAAATATTATCTTAAATTTTCAAGTTGATCCGAATAATAAATTCGGAGATACAGCCTTTGGAATGTGTGCGCTCAAAGCCACTTTTATTGTTACTCAAAACTTAAAACGCGTTTTTCTCAGAACCGAGTTTTCAAAGTCGGTTGTCAAATGCTCTCGAAAACTACTCAACCGATCTTGATGAAATTGTACACAGGTGTTCGAAATACAATTTACTCGTGCTTAAACGAAGGATTTTTTTTCAATTGGAACTCTTTAAAAAAAAATGTCAAGCAAATTTGACCGAAATTTTAATTTTTTTGGAAAAATGTCTGCCACAATTCCATATTTTACTTTTTTTTCTTTCCTTCGTTTAATCACGAATTTATGGTCTTAACTAAAGCACTTATTTTTGTTTTTGCATTTTCGATGAGCCTGTCAGGAGTTATGATGACAACGCGGATGCACCTTTTTTTCGAGGGGTCACCGGAAATGACGTCACAATGGAGGAGTTTTAATTTTTTTTTTTTTAATTTCAGAAATTATTCTTTAAATATGTATATATAAGACAGAAAAAAGTTTGAATTAAATAAATAATTTTTTACATAGAAAAAAAAATATTGAAAATAGGCCTTTTTTTACCCGACGAAACCCATGTAACCCCTTAACGCTTAAGATATGAAACATTTTTCACAAACTCATTTAAAGCAAGAGATTTCGAGGGCTAATAACGTTATTAGAGTGTGGCCTTCTAGCACAGATTCGCTCTAATTTTCCATCAACCATTATCAATAACAATCAAAAATCATTTACAAGTGTAATTATATCTGCACAGCTACATACAGACACCAACTTGTAGTTGTGTATGTAAAAATGTGCTGCGTTCTGCATTTGCCCAATGCGCCTTTTCTTGCCATTTATATGTATGCATACACGAACACTATACACACACGAACACTAATCAGTTTTGTTAACTGAATTTTCAACGCTTTTTCAATGCCAAGCTGCTGTGAGTGCTTTTGCGAAATAACAAACAAACAACTGGTACTCACAATCGGCAACTCGCAATCGAATGGCTTTTCAACCTTGAACTGCGTGTGGCACACTTTGCTGGGACTGCAAAACAATTCAGCTGACGAGCTGCAAATAGTCGGTCAGCGTTTCAGTTCCACAGCTGACTGTAAGCACATATTTATATATATACAAACAGACAATTGTGTTCATGTATGAATGTTTGCGTGTATGTTCATATGTATGAACGCATGCATGCATTTCGGACGCATCTGTTTAACTGTTTATGTCGCGCCCGCCACTCGCTCGTCGGCACAAACGGGTTGGCTTGAGTGACAGACTGACTGAGTGATCGACTGGCATTGCCTGAATGCGAGTATTTGCGTATGCAAAGTATTGCCAACAACAACTAAATACATACTGCACTAGCATATAAATAAATGGTAAACAACAACAACAACAACAATTCGACTTGACAATATTGTTGGAGAACAATCGTTGACATTTGTTTGCCTGCCAGAGGTACTCATTTAATTAGAGTCGTCACATTTGCATAGCTACTCTGGCACACACACACACGCACAAGCACACGCATACACACATACACAAGCCAACGTACTAACTATATTGTCAATGAGTACAAGCAAATTCATGTTTACTTCGATGTAATTACATGAATTTAGTTTCGCGCGCAGGTATTTGCAATGACATGAGAAAAACTACGTTGCCAGCCATGAACTACTACATAAAAGGCGCTCGATGTCAATGAACTACGTTCGAAAAACAAAAAAACGTACATAATTAGCAAAAAGTAAATGTAATAAGAAATAGTAATGAAAAAAATGTGTCTAAAGTAAAAAGCCACTAAAAATTTTAAAGCTTGTCAGTTCTCTAATGACTACAATAACTGCCGTGTCAGCCTATCAATCAATGACATTCTGCTGTCAATGAATAGCTTTGCATTGTTTAGTGTTTTTCGCAAAAAAAAAAAAATAAAACAACAAGCAACAATATTCCCTTCTGTTAAGAATTTTACACACGTTTGCATTAAAAATTATGAAATTTTTATGAAAAATACCGCAGCTGAAATTTTTTGCCATTAACAGGTTTATTCTGCGCTATTTCATATTCCGCGCTGAATTGGTACCAGTAAATTTAGTCACCGCCATATTAGACGCAAGCAATGAGTTTCGAATGACAATCTAGCTGATACATACTTATTTACTTAAAAAAAAAACCAAAAACAATATTTCGAAATTAAGTGCTTTTTCTTTTTTTACATTAAGTAAATTACGTAATTATTGGCGTCTGTATGCTTACTCAACACATACAATCGCCCATAATTATGAAAGAGGATCTCTACAAGGCAGCTGGCTATCATATAAGCACTCATATTATCATCATCACTATCCTCATCCAACTACACATTTTTGTTCTAGCCATGGGAAAGTTCTGATAGTTTCCCCTTGTCGGTGTGATATTCTATCTCGCTTTTACCTATAGCAATTTCTTATAACTGAAAAATATATCTACTCCGCTCTAAAGGCAAGGCAACTTCTCATTTTTGTTCTCAACAAGTAATCAGCACTGATGGGCCAAACTACTCATTTTCGTCATCAAAGAGTAATCAGCACAAACTCCTCATTTTTGTTAAAAAGTAGACAGACTGAGGAGTTTCTTTAAAATGTTTTATTAAGAAATTATAAGATTTATATTTTTTTGTTTTCATTAAAAAGCTTTTACACACCAATTCAGTGTTTCATCTACGGAGATTCGAACTCACGAATTTTCATGTTTTAGCCAAGCATCTACTCATTCGGCTATGGCGACTATACAACAAATGCAGCTAAATTTCACACTAGTACTTTTTTCAGAGCAGCCACATTATGAGCATAAAAATGAGTTACCTTGGCGTTTAAAGAGAAGAGAATTCACACCGAACAGGGAAAATAATACCAAATGAAATATTTGATTCCCCCATTAAAAAAAGTTGTATATGCTATTCTGATAATGCGCATGTATTAGAGACTAATAAAATACTTGTAAATATGTTGGAATTTTTGTCAAAAGTGCTCAGCACTGTCTTGTAGAATATCTCCCAGAGCAACTTTGTCATGCCATCGGATTTTCGTTTTAAGGTTTTAAAGTTTTGTGGTCGAAAGTGCAATTAATTTGCCGAAAATATCACATACAAGGGCACATACGAGGCCGTATTTGATGACAAAGGGCGTTCGGGTGTGTTGGGGGAGTTATGTTACTCGAGAGGCACCTTTCCGTGGAGGAATGGGGGTTGTGGTGGCGATTGGAGGTGCCGGCCTATCAGGGGGTAGTAGCCGTTAAGGCAACAGACGCTTGCTGGCGGGAGTAACACGTGGCCACATACCATGTGGACCACTCCCTATGAGACTTAAGGCCTGAGCAGGTCTTAAGGTGGCTCCACCCTTTGCACTTGTTGCAGCTAACCGAAGTGGAGTTCGGGTGGAGCCGTTTATGGCATACGCAGGAATAGAATACCTCTGGACGAGGGTTGGATTCGATACCAGCCGTGAGGAGAAGTATTTGGAGCAAGATTACTGCGAGGAGTTGCTCCTTTAACGTGAGGGGTGGGATGATAGACTGTTCACTAGACAGAGCTAGTTTACTGGGGTTGCAGTCCGTGGTGGGGAAACCCCGAGTTAATCCGGTAACGTAGAACCGGCTGCCATTAGGAATGTCATTCACCTAACTTATGTCCGGCATGTGAAGGCACCCCGCAAGACACTAACCACCTTTTCACATGCCCTTTAATGGCCCACTCATCAGCAACACCCCTTTCTCTCTGGGCCCTACCTGTCGAAAAAGCATGTTTCCTGGGCCTACCTCTAGATGAGCCTGACGAAGATGACCGGTGATAAACTCTACAGTGACGGGGCTTCTCTGACTGCTACAACAACAACAACAACAGATGGCGTTCCTGAGGGAAGTTGGTGAACGAGGAAGTCATCGCCGAGACAGAGGCGTATTTTGGAGAGATCGACAATTCAAATAAAAGTCTGGTTTCAGACTTCTACAGTAGAATTCTGCACATAATTCACCCTAGAAGCGGTTTTGATGTTTCTTTTAATTTTTAATCTTTCAAAAGCAAATTAACCCATTTTTTAGCTAAAGTCGGTTCTTTGGCTTCCAAGTGCTCCAAACAATTGAAAAATTGGAAAAAATCACGACAGTGATACTCAACAAATATATTTCTTCTTATCAAATGCATTAACCAATTTTTTTTTTATTTCATTTCAGCAAAAAGAACATTTTTTCGAGACAAAACCGCAGATTCACTTACACACTCAATCTTCATTATTCTGCAAACAAAAATTTTCAAAAACTTTTCTCAAATGTTCCATGATTATATACAAGACTTTGACTGAGTAAGCTAAAAATATCTGTATCTCCGAAAAATGTCTCGAAGACATGTCCTTTTTCACCAGAAAAGCTGATTATAGGGATGGTAAATAGATCGCCGTACAATATGCAGCATTTTTTCGACGTTACTACAGAAATTTCTATGGCATTTAGAGCTTGAAATTGAAAGGCGATTTGGTGGCTCCTAAAACACTGTATTTAAATCTCTGGAAAAGGGGTAGATAGTCAAGGAGGAAAGGAGAAAAGTAGCAGAGAAGAAGATAGGAAAATATAGAGACAGAGATAGAGATAGTTAGTACTGTGAGAATTTTCCAGATTCTTTGGCAAATCTGTAAATATCCTCAAGTTTTAGGGAACGAATATTACTCATTCTCATGACATTGGAACCCAATACTCGTAGCCTTACTTTAGCAAAGGCAGGACACACACAGAGTGCTATCTGCCTCCTCCAAGCACGACAGGCACATTGGGTCCTCAATGATTCCAATGGTAGTCATATGCCGACCCTATGGGTTGTGTCCTGTAATGACACCGACCATCAACAGAATGTCTTAAAGCTGGCGACACACAATAATATGACGCTTACAACACTCTTCTGAATACTCGAATGAATGACAATTTAAATAAATTATTTGACAACTACAACAAATATTTGGTTTCCCCTTTCAATTGCATATGCATTGCTAATGGAATGGAACAAATGGGTTAGCTTGCAAATTTTTAAGTCACTTATTCGTTTCTGAATTTCTTGCGTCAAGTCTAAGGAAATATAAATATCACTTAACTTTCGAATTATTTTGTAAATAGTTATATTGTGTCAGTTACCTTTCAGAAGGTGAGTCAATCACTTCGAGTAACGTGAGCTTTCAGTTCAAATAACCTGGGTAACAAGACTGCTGCACCAGGAATTTTTAAATTACACAATGCACCCATTTACGTGTTTTTTTTTCAATTTACTTCAAATACTTTTTAAATGATATTTTTTTATAACGGAGTTAAAAAGCAATAATCCAATTTAAAATCAAAAAAATCGTTGTTTGCTGAATTCTCTGAGTTGGATTTTCCTCACACTAAGCTCATCGAATAAAATCGCTCGGATGTGAAGCGATTTAAAAATCGGATAGTCCACATGTAGAAATTCACTAAAACAAAGCCATTCACAATGGTATAATAAAATGCTTTGTTCTAAAGTTTCGGCACATGTGAACTGTTATCTACCAAAAACCATACTTTAACTCCCCAATATATGTATGTACCTACATACATACATACGCATAGATCTTTACCCGCATATGGCATACAGTGTGTTTCACAAGAATTTCATAAACTTGAACCAACAAAATTTATAGAATTTGTTGGAAAAAATTATAAAAAGCTATAGATATAAGAAGGGATAGGGATAGGGAGATAGAGATAGAGATAGAGAGAGAGGTAGAGATAGAGATAGAGGTAGAGATAGAGATAGATATAGAGATAGAGATAGAGATAGAGATAGAGATAGAGATACAGATACAGATACAGATACAGATAGAGATATAGATAGAAAGAGATAGAGATAGAGATAGAGATAGAGATAGAGATAGAGATAGAGATAGAGATAGAGAGTAGAGGTAGAGGTAGAGATAGATAGAGATAGATATAGAGATAGAGATAGAGATAGAGATAGAGATAGAGATAGAGATAGAGATAGAGATAGAGATAGAGATAGAGATAGAGATAGAGATACAGATACAGATACAGATAGAGATATAGATAGAGAAAGAGATAGAGATAGCGATAGAGATAGAGATAGCGATAGAGATAGAGATAGAGATAGAGATAGAGATAGCGATAGAGATAGAGATAGCGATAGAGATAGATATAGAGATAGAGATAGAGATGGAGATAGAGATAGAGATAGAGATAGAGATAGAGATAGATATAGAGATAGAGATAGAGATAGAGATAGAGATAGAGATAGAGATAGAGATAGAGATAGCGATAGAGATAGATATAGAGATAGAGATAGAGATGGAGATAGAGACAGAAATAGACCCCAGCGCGTCCGGGGTTAGAATTTGCCCGAGGTAAGGTATGCCTGCCATAAAAGGCGACTAAAATCCAGGGTGACCAGTCCCTGAGTAGGGGAGCTCAACTGGTAGTGTCCTCGGGTACAAGGTCTGACCAAGACTTAATCTCAGTACCACGAGGAACAGAACCCCTCAGAGTCTGCTCCTACACTAAGCGTCAAAAGCGCAGAGCGCGGCATAAGAGAATGCGTGTATAAAATGCTATCTCGATGAGGTCTCTGTGTTAAAGGCGATTTGACACCGCCCTCAATAAAAAATAAAAATGAAAAGAGGAAAGAAAAAAAAATCCAGGAGCGACTGACCCACAGTGGGCGGCAACCTGGTCAGCGTCTGTTCTCCATGTTAGGAGCGGCTGTCCTTTTGATGATGTGGAGTGGCTTGCGAGCCATCAGGATTGACTCCAGTAAGATCCTGATTAAGGCATACTGGAATTGAAGCAGATTGCGATTGGGCTGGGGTATTGAATCTCTGTGATCTTAGTAAGTGGAGTGGAATCCAACTTAAACGGCTCACAGAAGGGTTGGTTCGCTGCCTCTCCATCCTACTAAAACTTAGCAAGTCTCACGATACGTTCAATGCCTGTTGCCACCTTTGGTGGCCACGTAGGTTGGGTTGAGATGACTCCCCATTAGTTCCGGTCTGAAGTCTGGCTCTGAACACTGTACCCCATAAAGGGCAGTGTCAACTCTCGCATGGCTTCCCTGAACTCATAGATAACCATGGGACTTACGGAAGCTACGTATACTAGCGGAGATAGCGGTCGTGAGTTGGGACCCTTACAGCATGGAAACACTTTAAACCTACAAATAAAAACGAAGAGATAATAACAGCAGGTGGCATCGAAAAAAAGATAGAGATAGAGATACAGATAGAGACAGAGAGAGAGAGATAGAGATAAAGTTAGTAAACGGAAATGCTTTAAGAACCTGAGTGACGGCGTAGAAGAGAACCCCTGGGAAAGACATAAAAGATGGGGATGAAAACGGTTAAAGGTCCGAGAACCCCGCAACCAGTATGCCCGACGCCCATTCAAACGGTCGTTACCACACTTTTCCTGTCCAGGATGCGTTCACGTATGATATCGCCGATGATCCTCAACCAACTCCACAAGTGAGCGCAGAAGAGGTTCTAGCCTTATTAGATCACATTAAGGGCAATAAAGCCCCGGAACTGGATGGCGTACAAAACATTGCCTTCAAAAAGGCTGTAAAATCGAGGCAACACGTGTCCGCCACCTTGTTTCATAACTGCCTCCTGGAAGGCGGTTCCCCGACAAATGGAAAAGCAGAGATTAGTGCTCTTGCTATAGCCGGGAAAGCAACCAAAGTAACCATCATCGCTTCACCCACTTTGTATGCTAAATAAAATAGTCAAAATGTTGGAGCGAATAGTGTGCAACAGAATACAGGACTTCTTGGAATATACTGATGGTCTCTCTACGAACCAGGTGGTTTTCGAAAGGCGCGCTTGACAGTGGATGCCATAAGCATGGTAATAAGCATTGCACAAGGAGCCACAAGATGCAGGAGCTGGAGATCTGGTAACTACTGTGCGATGGTAGCACTAGACATAAAAAATGCATTCAACTCTGCGAACTGGAGCCAGATAATGGACACACTCGCAACATTTATAGTTCCGGCGTACTTACAGCGCATTATTGGCGACTACTTCAACAATAGGCTAATGGTTTACGACACGGAGGTTGGCGTTAGACAATATAAGGTGGCCGGTCGCGTGTCGCAAGGTTCGGTACTTGACCCAACGCTATGGAATACAATGTAAGACGGCGTGCTTAAATGACCCTTCCTGCAGGAGCAACACTTGTTGGGTACGCTGATGATATGGCGCTGGTAGTAGTAGAGCCACTGACGGCAATATGCACTGCCGCAATTTCGCGTATGCGCAAATGGTTGATAGCAGCCAAATTGGAACTTGCAGCGGAGAAGACGGAAGTACATAGTCTTGCTAAGCAAAAGGAGGTCAAGTGAAGAAATCGTGTTCACGGTGGACGAGCCCTCTATAAGGTCTCGGCCTTACTTCAAGTACCTAGGAGTCATCATTGACTAGAAGAATAACGTTCAAGAAACATTGTGAGGCAGTTAGAAGCTAGTACACAGTGCGCTTTCACAATCTATGCCAGATACAGGAGAACTTCGGGAAGAAAATGAGAGATGCTTTTAAATTTCACAACATCCGTGATGAAGGACCACACATAGGTTAAGCGCGCTTATAGTAGCGAGCGCTTATCGCACTGTTTCAGATGATGCTATAGCAGTCATATCGAGGAAAATCCCTATAGATTTCTCGGTCAAAGACTACTTAACAGCGAGGGTCCGGGAGAAGCAACCGTTCGGATAAGAGGGGGTTTTAATTCGGTTTAAAGTCCCACACTCACAGTCACACTTTCCATAGGCTTCCGCTGTTTTCCTACTCTACAAGAAAAAAAAGAGAGATAGAGAAAGAGATGGCAATAGTGATTTGTATAAATATAGTTACAGAGAACGAATGAGC
>JAYXIM010033226.1:0-10753 GCA_037575425.1 Anastrepha fraterculus
CCTAGATAATAACGATACTTATTGACATACAACCTTGTGTTTTCTGTTTTATCAATAATTATTATTACGAATGTAAGGAGAAACATCACAATAAAAACTAAATGAAGTAGATGCCGGCAAAGCAAACAGGTCTGTAAACGCAATTCTAATAAAATTTTTGTTAAATATTATTAATTAGGGATTCATTTTACAGAAAAAAGCGTGTGTCCATAAACGTTTTGTTCTCTTATTACTTACTATAAAATGTAATACGAATTTCGATGCGTTTTACTGCCATAATTTTTTGCAACCTCAGTAAACGTCGCATACGGATTTCCTCCAACTGTTTATTATTAACAGCCAAATGCGCAATTAAATTAGCTACTCCTTCTTCTTGTATTTTCTTCATATCGTTAGTAATAATTAAGGAAACCAAAAACACCGAAATACTCCACCAAAATAATTTCTATGAAGAAAAACCTCTCAAAGCAGTATTGACAGCTGATTGTAATCTTCCATATGAAGAGGTAGATTAATTTGGTGGATTTATAGGTGATTAATGCATATGTGAACGTATTATTAAGTATTGTTAGTTATGCATTCATATAACAGAAAAAAGGGTGTGTCCTTTTATTACTTATTATAAAATGTAATATCGAATTTCGAAAGCGTATTGCTGGCATAATTTTTTGAAACCTTAGTAAATGTCGTTTACGGTTTTCCTCAAACTGTTTATTTTAAAAGCCGATTGCGCGATTAAATTAACTATTCCCTCTCCTTGTATTTTCTTCATTTCTTCTTAATTGGCGCGATTTTGGCCGAGTTTAACAAAGCGCGCCAGTCGTTTCTTTCTCGTGCTAACCGGCGCCAATTGGACACACCAAGTGAAGCCAAGATCTCTTCCACCTGATCTTTTCAACGCAGAGGAGGCCTTTCTCTTCCTCTACTACCACCAGCTGGTACCGCATCAAATACTATCAGAGCCGGAGCGTTTGTATTCATTCGGACGACATGACCCAGCCAACGTAGCTGCTGCATCTTTATTCGCTGCGCTATGTCTATGTCGTCGTAAAGCTCATGTATGAGCTCATACATCGTTCCATCGCCTGCGATATTCGCCGTTGCCAACGTGCAAAGGTCCAAAAATCTTACGCAGAATCTGCGCCATACGTTAGGATGGGCATGATGAGATCTTGTAGAGTGTTTGTTTTGATCGTCGAGAGAGGACTTTACTACTTATTTGCCTACTTAGTCCAAAGTAGCACTTGTTGGCTAGAGGGATTCTACGTTGGATTTCAAGGACATTGTTATCGGTGTTAATGCTGGTTCCTAAATAAGCGAAGTCTTTTACAACCTCGAAATTATAGCTGTCAACAGTGACGTGGGTGCCGATACGCCTTCTACGCGTGCGGAGTAGGCAGAACTAACAGCGCGGTTGTTAAGGCCGATGATGTCAATATCATCGGCATTCACCAGTAATTGTACGCTCTTATAAAATATTGTGCCTGAGCGATTAAGTTCTGCGGCTCGTACGATGCTCTCCAACATCAGGTTAAAGAAGTCACACGACAGCGAGTCACCCTGTCTGAAACCTCGTTTGGTATCAAACGGCTCGGAGAGGTCCTTCCCAATTCTGACGGCGCTGCTGGTGTTGAGCAACGTCATCTTGCATAGCCGTATTAGTTTTGTGGGGATACCAAATTCAGACATCGCGGCATATAGTACAAGTAACTCCTTTCCGTACTGTCGAATGCAGCTTTGAAATCGACGAAAAGATGGTGTGTGTCGATTCTCCTTTCATGGGTCTTTTTCAAGATTTGGCGTATTGTGAATATTTGGTCGATGGTAGACTTTCCAGGTCTAAAGCCACACTGATAAGGTCCAATCAGTTGGTTGACGGTGGGCTTCAGCCTTTCACACAATACGCTCGCAAGAACCTTATAGGCGATATTTAGAAGACTAATCCCGCGGTAATTGGCACATATTGCAGGATCGCCCTTCTTATGGATTGGGCAGAGCATACTTAAATTCCAATCGGCAGGCATGCTTTTATCCGACCATATTTTGAATAAAGGCTGATGCATGCACCTTACCAGCTCCCCGCTGCCATGTTTGAATAGCTCAGCCGGCAGTCCGTCGGCGCCCGCGGCTTTGTTGTTCTTTAGCCGCGTTATCGTTATTCTCACCTCGTCATGGTCGGGTAGCGGAACGTCAATTCCGTCTACAACGATTGGGGTATCGGGATCTTCACATTCTCTATGACATGCGCAGCTGTCACTGTTTAACAGGTTCGAGAAGTGTTCCCTCCATAATTTAAGATTGCTCTGTACATCAGTCACCAGATCGCCGTCTTTTTTCTTACAG
Organism: Anastrepha fraterculus; assembly: GCA_037575425.1. Lineage (NCBI taxonomy): Eukaryota > Metazoa > Arthropoda > Insecta > Diptera > Tephritidae > Anastrepha > Anastrepha fraterculus. Next base: position 2,344 of record JAYXIM010033226.1, read on the forward strand.
GGAAACGCCCCGGTCTTAAAACCTTCTGTAAGCGCCGAACTTTCTGGTAGAATTTTAAGTGACGGGTCCCAAACCCAGCGCACAACCAGCTATCCTGGAATGCTTCGCCTTCTCACGTTAGCTCACTCCCGAAGGGTGTTCGGAAGCTACCCAGAGGATACGTGGGCTAATCCCGGACGTTGAGAGCTGCTTGAATCATATGCAGAAGAATCGTCCTGGCCGCTCCCAAGTGAATGGCGATTAGTAACTTTCCCCACTTGCGTGGACTTCTACACATGGAACCATCCTCCATTTCTTCATTTCGCTAATAATAATTAAACAAACCCAATATTTCACCAAATCAATTTCAATGTAGAAAACCCTTTCAAAACAGCACTGGCAGCTGATTGTCAATTTTGTTGGTAATCTGCCATATGTGAAAGGGTAAGTTAATTTTGTGGATTTATTGGTGATTACTTTTACCAAATCAAACTGCATACGTATAAGTAATACCAAATAAGTATCGATACTTGGATCCAAAGATGTGCCAGAATGTATCAGTACTAATATTTGTCTTGGTATCGAAAGTAAATTGTTGATATTTTACTCTCTTTATTAAAAATTATAAACGATGCAGGAAATTCAATACAAACCTATTTATGTAATAAATAAAGTACAGAAAAAAATGCCAGGGTCCAAATACTTATGACTTTTTCCGGAAAAGGGCAGCAATGATCTATGGTTTACTTGCCGTTTGTGTTTTATACCGTAAATTCTCCGTAACCACGCGCGATCTCAGAGGCCAGTATATGTCGCCAACACGCGACATATCGAGGTCTTCGAACTTTGTATTAAATAAATTCAATCTTTCCGGAGCAGCATAGCAAGTAGTGCGATCTTGTTGAAACCACAGGCATGCGAAATGCTCAGCCACAAAGAAATTATTATCATCGTCTGGTAGCGGTCGCAGCTAGTTAAGGAATGATTTCATTCACAAATAATAAATAAAAACAGTTAAGTAAATTCTACATAAGTATAATCATGCTGGGCTGAACAAATGCAAACATAAGTATTTTAAGAATAACAAAAGATAAACATGTTGTTCCTAAACAGCAAACAAAGAAATTAATATACAAGTCGTGTACCTAACACAGTAAGATGAGGTATAAGTATAAATATGACTGTCAAATATGTCAGCAGTCAGTCCAGTATTAACATAGTTTTAAGAACTACCCTAAAATGAAATTCAAAAAATAAGTTTTTATATTTTTCCAAAGACAAGAAAGTCTTTAACTATCTTCCAAGTCTTTAACTAGCTTCTTCTTCGCATAAATGATTGCCAATATTACCATCGGATCAACATTTACACCAAACAGTGACTTTTTCGGGTTGTAGAATCGACGACCTGACGAATTTTTTGTGAATTTCCGTCGCTCATAATACGGCAATTTTTGTTGGTTCGTGATTACCATTCGGGAGTGCGTAGGTTAGTATAATGATAGAATGGCAAACCATAGAGTGTATTTCAGCCATGAAAACGCTCCTCATAAAAAACCATTTGCTGTTCGGTGTCGGCTTAAAACTGTAGGCTCCTCCATTTGTGGAACAACATCAAGACGTACACCACAAGTAGGAGGAGGAGCTCGGCCAAACACCCAAAAAGGGTGTAAGAGCCCAATTATGAAATTATTAGAAATGAGCCTCGTCACTGATGGTTATTTTTTTCAAGCTTTAGCATATTGAAGAATTGTATAGCCACAGTTAAACATGGATTCTCACTTCACAGGGTCAAATATGGATTCCCGCTTTAACAGTATGACCACTAGGCCGGGTCGATTTGTGGGGAGGCAAAAAAATCGCACATTGCTCTGTGAAAATCATATTCTAGGGATCAAAATAAGAAACTTTGCCGAAGGAATCATACCTCTAAAACGAATTCTGATGTCCCCCAATTTGGGTCGAACTTTTTAGTTTCTTTTCTCATGTAAAGGCCAAAAATGGTGATATTTTGAAATGATTGTATGGGGAACCCCCCAGGGGAGTTCCAGTTGGTGTGTCACTGGCATGGGTGGATCGGCCGTCAAAAGTTAGTGGGGGTCGGTCATACATTTGGACTCGATTGGAGCACTCTAAGTGGGTCAAAGTGGGATTTTTCGTTCGACCCAAATTGGGGGACATCAGAATTCGTTTTATAGGTATGGTTCCTTCGGCAAAGTTTCTTATTTTGATCCCTAGAATGCGATTTTCACAGAGCAATGAGCGATTTTTAAATCGGCCCGCCCTAATGACCACTCTATACCGTTAAAGAGCCAGTTCATGCTTTGAAAAGCCCGTTACGACAATAATCGAGAAGAATTGTTCAGACAAGTAACTCTGATATATCCAGTTTACGACTAAACGACTGCCTCGTGATTGGGGGCTAGAGCAGATCACCCTGCTCAAAGTAGTGGACTGCTTAACATATGTAGCTCCCCTACCAGTGTTTCTGATTCCAATACTTTCTAATTCGATATGAACATCCCTTTGGTCTGTAGCGAAAATGCGAGAAAGTGACAAAATAACAAACTGAAATAGATCATAAAATTTACCAACTTTATTTTGCTACTGTTAAACACTTTCACTTTTCATATTTTTCCATAATTGCGTCCACTGACCAATGGTAAATATACTCGTACACAGTTCGTTCTTTCTCGGTCAATAGTTGTCTCTTCAGGCAATTGACCGTGTCATTGAGAGCGATCATTGTATTTGGTTCAAACATTCATTATTTTGAAATTTCAGATGTGCCATTAGCTTCTTCTCAAGTTCATTTGACAACTAGAAAAAATATATTTTTGCTATTAAATGACTTTATGAGTACAAAAAACCTTCGCGCATGGACGCAAATAGTCAACAAACTGATGTCAACAGCCAGTTAAGTGAAGTGCGCGACGTCTGCCGTATGCAGCAGGTGAGAGGGCCTACCAGCAAGTAGCTGACTGCAAGCAACAAGAGCAATGCTGTAAGCTTCTCGAAAAGTGAGTCAGCGGTGCTCTGTTCAATTTATGTAGAGGGTTGGTTGTCCAACAATGTTGGTCATTGGTCATGCGTGGTTGGGGCGATTAAGTGAATTGCTAGAAATGTACAGAAAGAATACCAACAACAATAAATAGCTATTGGACAGTTGTGTTGACACGACAAACTGTGTTAATGTTTATATGCCACATTTTCATAATTATTGGTGCATTGTTGTAAAAAAAACGAAAAACAATTAACATTTTCATTTTTATTTTTTCTTTCCAATTTTTGTATAAATTTCCTCAACCGACCATAATTTTATTCATTCGTCAACTACTTCGCCACAGAGCAGTGATTGAAACATTTATTAAAAAAGATTATAGAACTTTTTATTAAAAGCGAGTGGTAATAAGTCAATTCCGCCGAAAAAAATATACATTTTTTTAATTTCCTTTTCCACAAATTAACCTATAAAAGCAACACTACATTTCCACGCTTAAGTTATTTATTGTCGAAAATTGAAATTCGTGCTGTTATTTACTTTAAATTTTTTAATAAATATTTTACTCAAAAAATCACGGAATTTTTGATCTTACAATGATGTTGGCACTGAAATTTCTTGTGTCCTGTGTGTTCTTGATCGTCAGCTACAGTGTGAGTGATTTCATTCTACAGAAGATATGCAAGTTTTTGCATCGAGTTGCTGCTAATAGTAATTACATTGTTGTTGTTTTTTCATATATTACTTCACAGTGTGCCGAAGCAGTGGAAATCGATTGCCAGCAGCCGCCGCGCTTAGTGGTAAGTATGAAGTGAATATTTGCTTTGAAGAATGTGAAAGTTATTTCAAGTGCATATTGCATGCATACATACAGTCAGTTAAAAAATTCTGACACAGTGCTGTTTTTAATATTCACAATGCGACATTTTTTCTCTTTTCATTTGAATGAAAATACAGTTTTTAATAGTTATAATAAAAGCTGTCCAAAATACAAAAAATAAATAAAAAGAAGTATGCAATTTCTATAAGTATTTCGAATTTTTTACTCAGAATTCTTAAACCTTTTTCTGGCATGCAGTTTTTTAGTACATTTAATGCGAGTGCAACAAAGTGCAAAATTGAAATTTCGCGTTGATTTTTAATAATTTTTCTGCTGACGGTTTCTGATTTCCTTCGCTTCAAGCGTTCAAGTATTGTATGGAAGAATATGTATAAGAAAAAATATTAAAAGAAAAAAAAAAAAAAAGTAAAAGTCAATAATAAAATTGAGGGAGTTATATCAGGTACATACCAGAAAAAAAATTAAATTCAGCAAAGGAAAAAGGTGGAAGTTTGGTAAAAATATGTTCTTTTTTGTAGTATGAACTACTTTTTTATGCAAAATTAATTAAAAAAATTGGCATGAAAAATAATGCGCTTTTGTAAAAAACTCACTGTGCCAAAATGTTTTTCACTCTCTGTACGTATGTGAATATTTCATATGTATAGAAACAGAAAAGACTTAAATAAACGAGAGACCATACCTTATCACATCATATGGCGGCGATCACATCATATCACAGGCGGCAACCTCGCTTCACATCATACCGCGTCACTTGACATCAAATTATACTTGTATAAAGTATCGTGCCAAATCACAACAAATTATATTAGATATGCACCTTTGTGGGGTGATCTCGGGGTCACCGGAATATACTTATGTTATATAATATTTCACCGCATCGTATTAAATTAATTTACAATATCGCAGAACGTAAATTAAGTTCATATCAAATCACATTACATCACTAGAGGAGCTGTTGAAGAATAAGATCGAAGTATACTTCGTTGGCTCTCAATGAAATGGTGATGAAAATGGACCGGACTGCACACGAGGTGCATACTCCCAGAAAAAACGCGATATATCTACTACCATCTCAGTTCTTATGAGACATCCCCTAATAGGAAAACTTATAGACAGGCTAGAGCGTCTTTTCGGAGATGCTTACAGGGGCTGTAAGAATAATGAGAAGTATGATTTATCAACTTCACTGTAACTGCCCCACACTTCAGGTGAGGAGCATTGATTTAAAAAGTCGAATGGAACTTATTCGGGGACGCTGTTTGGTTCAGAGAATATAGAAATCAGTGATGATAGATTTACAGATTTGGCCATCCGCAGTAGTGAAACACGAAATTATGAGAGTAATTGTGGTCCCACGTTACATGGGACTCGGCAGTAAAATTTTTTCACCCATTTGAGTAGTGGCTGCGTTGATTTTTTTCGTATATCACCAAAATAATCTCGGGTTTGTCGTAAATAAACTGCTACTATGACCCTTGTGACGTCAGCCAATTAGCTGAATCTTTAAAACTCGAGCCGGTTAACAGTCTGATCTCGGTCACCTCTCTATAAATCTTTTAACCATAGTTAGTAGTGAGCTAAGCTGTGGTGTTACACTAGGCCTTCATTTTTAATCTTTTAGCTGCAGCATCATCAATCTAATCTAACCTGCATTTTCACTGTTCACTGGAAAAATGAGGAAATAGCATTTTCGTCCTCTTTGACGTTTTGCTGGAAAAACAGCCGATCACCAAAGAAATTGAAATTTAATTGAGTACCAACTTGGACAACTAATGCAAAAGGGGGGCAGCATGCCGAGACTTATACCTATATATTTTTTTAATTTACATGAATTGCACTTATAATTATATACGACAAAAGGCAACTAGCAGCTAATGCTATAGGCCTGAAGAGGTAATATGCCACATTTTAAAGGGATGGTTAATGGTTAATGGTAGTAAAGGGTTAAGGTATGGCCCTTTAGCACTGCGACCATATTGATCTATTGTGCACCCTATGCTGTCTATTGACTGTTAAGTATGCTTATGAATTGTACCAGCTCCTTCTGAGGGAGTGATTTAAGGTCTTCATCTGTAAGCATGAACTTGTTTAAAAACCTTTTCCTTCTATGCGTCAACCCCGGACATTCGATGATGAGATGTTCTATAGACTCTTCATCTTTGCAGCAAAATCTGCAAATGCTGGTGTTAGTTATGCCTAGGAACTTTTTGGAGTGTCTAAGACCCTCTACATTTTAAAGGGAACGTAGTTTTCTGCATTTTCATTTTTTGGCACACGATATACAAATATAGTTTAATTAATTTTTTTTAAAGAAAAGTTACACAAATTTATATAAAAATTAAAATGCTTGCTAGCATCAAATTTTCAGCTGAGCTGAATGGTAAATGCCGAAAATTTTTGGGCCCCCGAAATATCGGGTTTGCAAAGTTGTTCAGGATTTAATTTCTCAGTGTCAACTAATAAAAGTCATCTCCGTATTATGGAAGCTTTCGGAACATTTCGTGGTATTCTCTCTGCAGGGATATATGAAATCGCAAGGCTACGCCGATAAACCAATGACTTGAATAGACATCCCTCGTATTATTACGCATATGCGACCACTGATACTTAAAAGAACCATCGAAAACTGGACTACCAGATTTCGCTTTATTTGAGAATGCCGCGGCCACATACCTTCAAAATCATTTTTAAATACCAATGACATAAACTTAACTTAACTTTTTTAAAATGATTTTTATCTGTCGCATTCGATTGTCATATTTTATGTATAATTTGAAATCAGATATTAATAGTTTTCGAGATGTGTAGCTAACTTCAATTTTTTTGAGTTCTGAAAAAAGTGAATTCAGTCTCCGGATACACATTAGGGTGACCAATAAATGTATAAAGCCAATTTTTACATCAAATTTCAAAAACTTCAAGCCATTAGTAGATGCTGCTATGGTCGAAGGTAACACATATTAGTTTTGGTCCCGATTGGAGACGGCTAAGATGTGTCGTACAGAGGGCAAAATACAGATTCCCTTTATGAAGCTTTCCTAGATTTAGAGATAAAATTAAAAGTAAATGGAAATAAACCAAATTTAGTATTATATTAAACAGATCGGGACCAAATTCTATATGTGACATCTTCTCTTTAGTAGTATCTATTTTTTGGTTTTAGATTAAAATAATTAATTTTACTTTTTTGAGTTATCATAAGGTAGAGTTTTGACCCCTGAACGAGACGCCCACACCATCCTCAATTTGGATTAAAATTTATATGTGATTTTTTTGATCCTGATATTAAAGATTCAGGACGTAAGACGTAGAATGTCCCAATTTTTTAAAACCTCCCTCATGAACATAGCTAGTTTATTTGAAAATTCCTTTTATGAAATTAAAGCTATTTACATTTTCTGTCAAAGATGTACCATATATAGCACTTTTAATTAGGCTGCCAGTTTAGGAGGTATATAGTATATGAATTTGTATAAAATTTTGTCTAATTTTTAATACAATTTTACAAAAATTTGAGCTTTTTTGCTATATCTCGACAACTATTCTAATTTAATAATAACATCTGACATCACCACCCTTATTGCGAATGTCGACTGGGAGTAGAATAGACTCTTGTCGAATGAGTCGATTACATTTTATTTTTGTATTGTGTAACTTGATCGGAAAAAATTTACTCTATTGTGAATGGTCATATTTTGCAGTGCCAAAAGCTTCCTCTTAATTACGTGAGACCTTCTTGCACATCATTTAATTCATCCAAGACTTTCTTTCATATAAACTATATCATCCTTCATCATTTTGAAATGTTCCGCTTGGCTGTTCACTTGCGATTCCAATGCTGCTCTTTTCGTTTACAGCGCCAATTACATTTTTGGAGCTTTTCTTATTTATAGTTTTTAATGTTTTTGGAATGAGCTGTGCTTCAGGTAATTCAGGTTCCTGATTTTCGACCATTTCATAATCTTCCGCAGGTACTTCATTTAAATCTCTGTGCCCAGCTTCTTGCCCACCAGTGCTTCATCTCAATTCATCTTGCGAGTCACTGATTCCAATATCATTTTCTGGTGGATCGACGCAAACATCTTATTTATGGCTTCTTCCAGATTTGTTAGAACAGGCAAAACGTTTGGATCCCCACTAGCTGCACAAAGTTCGGCTCGGTTTTGAAACAATTTCTTCTTGCTTTTGCTGTTGGCATCTGTCCAAACCTACGTTGAAAATCCCATACCATTTCATTTATTTAATCACAATTGGAATATTTTACCTTTAACCACTTTTCCATGACCTCATTAGTGGTTCCAAGGTGTTTAGTTCTGTTGCTGTGCTTCTGCACTGACTCCTTTCTTTTTCTTTACAGAAATACACTCGGAGGTTTGCCCTTGCCTGCCGAGCAACGCTGCCCTCCTTTTCTATCATTTGGTTCTTCATACGCGGGGTTTCGCATGGTGATCATGCACCAAGTAATTCGGCTACAGTTCCCGGAAATTTGGCAAATAAAAACTCTAAAATTAAACTTTTGAAATAAAAAATGTATGCTCGGGCTATAAGATACCAGCGGCTGCTGGATATAAAGTGAGCTTACTGAAGAA
>JAYXIM010033227.1:0-10658 GCA_037575425.1 Anastrepha fraterculus
GTAGAGGAAGTTCTCGCCTTTTCTCGCCTCTTTATTGAGGTCTTTCGAATGTTGAATTCTGAGCAGTTTTTGGTCCGCAGTTAACTTGTGCAGAATGAAACGTCACAGACCTTTCGTAAGCCCTAATAATCAGTATAAATGCGATAAATCGATGTTTTGGAGATATTGAACTCCGATTCCATGTTCCGATTCCGATTTCAACGATGATTTCGGTTCATTTTTGATAAATTTACGAGCAATTTCGATGGAGTTTTCATTGATTACTGATTTTGGGCGGCTCGTATGTCCATTGTCACTTATGTCCTCACAACCATCTCTGAAATTTGATATTAGCTCTTTGCTCGAAACACATTTTTGTACCGATGACACAAACATACTGACACTTTAGATGCAATAACTTCGCTTCCACTGAACCGAATGTTACCAAGCTTTTACTGCAGGTCAGTTAGGGATATAACTTCCAACGCACTAACTCATAAAAAAATGGCCCCATCAAAACATTTTTATGACGCCACTCTTGTTTATTCTGGACTTCACCTTTTATACATCTTTAAAAAACATCTTTTACATTTAAGCATACAGAAATCGATTGTTCGAAAGTTAATTAGCAATCAATTCTAAATACCTCAAAGATGTCAAAAGGATATTTGTTTATGATGAAAATCATCATCTTCAAGAAAATACTATTTAGTTTCATGTCAAAGTCATTTCCCGCGTTATTTCGCATATTTAATTAATTACTTTATCGCGTATTTACTTCTGGTGAGGGTGAAATTAAATGACTGAAAAACAAAACTACTTGTCAATTAAGCCTGCATTCCTATTCATAAAGCACCGATTAATAATACATACCTATGTAAGTATGTAAATTAAAACAAGAATATAAAAATAAACATTCATACCTGTATACAATAATATTTGCTTTTTTTTTGTCAAATAACAAGAATAAGTGATAACCGACTTTTTGCATTTCATTCTCAAACACCTCCATAAGATCTACGCAAGTGTGCGTGCGCATATGTGTGTTGTCTTCGCAGCGGCCACGGACACTCGAACAAATTCATATATTAAAAGCCGTTGGATTGCCGGCTGGTTAGCAGCCAATGAAAAATTTGCTTTTGGGGGCTCGACACCTCGCACTCCAGCCCACCCGCCTGCGCTTTCCATACAACAAGCCGGCAGTTGCGTCGCAAACAGGTGTTAAATATAAAGAAATGGCTTAAAACGAGTTTATTTCTTTCAGTATTGGTTGGACTAAGATATCGCGTTGGAGTTGATCATGCGATCTTTGTTGGCAACTGCGTGTACAGAAAACTAGCTGATTGAATTTGCATAGGAGCATTTGTGCTTAAGTACCTCTATTGGATTATAATTTTAAAATATGCTTTTTTAATCATATTTGTTATTAGTGTATTACAGTAAACTTTTAAAATGAGTCGTGCACAGCCTACATTAAAGTCTACAATATTTTAAGTTCGTAAAAATGAGCCTAATTACTAAATTCCATTGGGAAAAGATTTTTAGAGGTGTACTACCTAGCAGACCGGTATTCGACTCTGAGCGAATTTGACAGATATGCCGACGCCATTCGTTTTGTCTTTCACTAAGCTAAAGCTAAATTTTGGGAAACACAAAACGAATGACGTAGAATCCAAAGTTCCACTCAAAAATTATTTTTCACCATACCTAACGAGCAAACTTGGTATCTCTCATCCTTGAGTTGATTATATACTGAGTGCTAAGGAATTGGGAATCACTCAGTCGACATTGTGAAGAATTTGTACGTAAAAACCTTGGTCCGCATTCTTATAAAAGCAAATCAACTTCAGAAGTGACGCAGCTTAATCACTTGAAGTGCCGAAATATCCCCTGTTGAACTCTGGAAATGCATTGTAACCTACTATATGTTTTATGAGATTATGAATTTATATTATTTAATTGTTTTTATTTTTTAACATTTGCACAGCTTTGCTTCCACCGGTTTTCGTTGAAAATTTAAGGCGTTATTTTAAAAAGGAATGCTTCGAAGTACTCGTTCAGTCTGTCGGTTGACACTTCCTTTTCCCATTTTTCGGGTAGAACAAGAATTCCGTACCGGAAGAACTTCCTTGTCTTTTGAAGCGATCCATGAATTAATGTACTGACTTCTTGTCACTCTATCCCCTCTCTCTCTCTATGGAGAGTATGGCGGATGAGGTGAGAACTCCTATTTTTGGAGAAAATGTTTACTATGGTGAAAAAGAAAATTGTCAGGAGAACTTCATCTGTCACGTCACTTGGGAGATTCGGCAGCCGGATTCTGCACAATCATTTCATATGCGCTCATAAGGATGATAGATACCAAATTTGCTCGTTAGGTATGGTGAAAAAAAATGTTTGAGGGGAACTTTGGATTCTACGTCCACTAAGCTAAAGCTAAATTTTGTGAAACACAAAACGAATGACGTCGGCATATCTGTCAAACTCGCTCCGAGCCAAATCACGGTCTGCTAAGTAGTACACCTCTAAAAATCTTTTCACCATGATGCGTTCACACACTTGTCCAATTAGTCATTCTTTAGATAGCAACGAAGCAACACTGTGTGAATTGTTTTTCGTATATCACTAACACAATCTTATCGCCAACCGAAATTTACAAAATCATTTCAAACATATTCACACACTCATCCAATCATTCGTTGTTCAGACGGCAACGAGGTGCCATTGGTTAATTTTTTCGTATATGACCAACACGGTCTCATTTTTTTGTAAGCATTTCCCAAGTAACGTCAGCTCATCAGCTGATTTTGTCAAATTCGCTCAGAGCCGAATAAAGGCACACCTCTAAAAATCGTTTCACCGTGAACGGTGGCGACATCCGCGTTCCGTTATCCGGTTCTCATGGAATTTCACAGAATAAAGTGATTTGCTGACTTATTTTTTAATTTTATTACTGTAGTTGGTCCCAACAAATACTGCCTATAACATTGAGCCGTGTACATTCGGTTTTGACGTCGACGTAGCATCGTTCAAACTTTTCATGACACTTTCATTCATTAATTAACATCTCACCATAAATATTTGAAAGCATTTGACTTGAAACTTTCTTCGAAACCATCCTTTAAGGGAGTTACATACGTCCAGCGGCGCCAAAAATGCGCTAGAAGAAAAACTGTTTTTGGAAGGGATAAAAATAGAAATAAATATAAAAAAATTGTATGCATTATTTATTAGTACTTAAACTTTATAAACAAAATTTATTTTAATTTTTCTTTACAAAAATTAGTATATAAAAAATCACGTGACCTAAAGAACAATGAAAAAAAGTTGCTACACGGTCTGCATCATTTCTTCTTGAAATGTTGATGGATCTGTAAAAAGTAAAAAAATGCTTGTAAAAGAAAGTTGTAAGTAGTTATAGTCTGTCAAGCCGGATTTTTGAATTTCAAAAAATTGCAATTTTCGGCATTTTAAAAAAAGTATGCACACTTTAATTATGTTTACAACATTTTTTAATAAAAATATCAAAAATCTGACTTGACAGACTATAGAGAAAACACTTTCGAATATTAAAAAAACCGCATCAAAAAATATAATAAACTGTATGAGTTATCATGCAGACCGTGCCGGAAAAAGAAGTTTCGAGAACAGCGAGTTTTAACTTTCAAGTGTAAACGAAGGACAGCTACTTGTGCGCATCAAACTCTCGTCGGGCAATTACATTTTCTGCCATAACAAAATCGATAAGAAAATCGATTTTTTGTAAATTCTGGATGTGTGTAACCCCTTAAAATAAAATTCTTTAGGAAATACAGGCACATTTCAACTTTACAAAAAGCGCCTAAAGCCTTCGGTATTTACGTGAACATAACTCTTCAATTATTTTGCTATCAAAAAAACGAAAATGTTGTAGTGAAATAATAATTTGCTTCTGCTGTAAAATCATATTTCTGGTTTGCTTATTGTCAAAGTACAATTTTTTCATATTATTATGCAAAATCGAACTGAGTTTTTATATACTCGGCAAACCACTGGCATTCCAAAAACCTTTCAAAATCAAATGCGGTTTTGGATAATTCATCTTTTTCTTTTTATGTTATGAAAACAAACACAGCGCCCATTTCAAATAATTACGTATTGCATACATACAAATTTACGTCCATACCTCAAAACTAAACTAACTCAAATAGAAAGTGTAGCGCATAACTACCTAACAGGTGTGATATAAAATAAAGGTGTTTGTCTTTAAGAGGTTTGAATGAATATATTAATAATTCTAGTAAATATATGCAGACAATATTTATTAAATTGCAATTCATGCTTAATCAATTAATTGAATTATGGAATGCATTTATTCATTTCAGTTTGGCCTGATAAAAATATTATTCCCACTTACATACAGTATACGGTCATAAAAATAAATACGGTGTAATAATTTAAAAAATCGGATATGTTATACAGGGCGACAAAATTAAGCGGAAACGTTTTACTACACCATTTCTAATTGGGTCTTATAAAGGCTCATATTTGGATCTTAGAAAGAGTAATTTTAGAACAGTTCATTGAATTTTAGAATAATCTCACAAACTCTCTGACCTGCAAGCGAAGGCGGACAAACTAGTCGCGCTGGCACACACTGTCAGACTGAAGGTCAACATCGCCAAGACCAAGGCCATGACAGTTAACCACAATAACGCAAGGTCTTATAAAGGCCCATATTTGGATCTTAGAAAGAGTAATTTTAGAACAGTTCATTGAATTTTAGAATAATCTCACAAACTCTCTGACCTGCAAGCGAAGGCGGACAAACTAGTCGCGCTGGCACACACTGTCAGACTGAAGGTCAACATCGCCAAGACCAAGGCCATGACAGTTAACCACAATAACGCAAGGCAGACATTGGTTGACGGATGCCCGGTGGAATTCGTCGAAAGCTTCTGCTACCTCGGCTGCATCATCACGGCAGATGGTGGAGCAGATGAAGATGTCAACTTCAGGCTAAACAAAGCAAGGGCGGCATTCGGGCGAATACATACATACAGTATGGGGGAGCTCGCAAATCTCTAGGCGCACTAAACTACGAATATTCGGCTCATGCATGAAGTCCGTATTGTTGTAGGAAGCGAAACATAATACCATCACACAGGGCTACACGATGCTGCGCGAACTTGCCGATGCTGACGTCTCATGGGACGCTACAAAAACCATAGCACAGAACCGTGTACGATGGAGGATTTTAGTATAATATAATCGACTGAATTTTGGAAAGCGTAAATTGAATTTTACAAAACGCCTAGTGGATTTTAGAAAGCGTAAATTGGGTTTTAAAAAATTTCAATTGGACTTTAGAAACCGTGAATTGGATTTTAGAAAATGTCAATTGGATTTTAGAAAATGTCAATTGGATTTTAGAAAATGTCAGTTGGGCTTTTCAAAACGTCTAGTGGATTTTAGAAAGGGTAAATTCCATTTTAGAAAATGTCAATTGGACTTTAGAAAACGTGAATTATTGTGAACAGTGAGTCGAATAAACGTTGGAACTCGACTAAAATCACTTAAATCAGGAAGGATAAGTTTTTTTTTCATTAACAGTATGAACAGTGAGTTGAGTAAACTTTGAACACTTAATTGCATCCAAAAAAGTATTTGGGTTAGGTTAGGTTGAAGCAGTTATATTGTGGCAAATACTCAGGCTTATAGCCCATTGTGATACTGCGTGGGGAACTTGTCTCTATCTTTCCTAAAACCACTGTATGCTTTTCAAAAATTTTAGACTATCCATGGTTTCGGCAGAACTGAAATCTTCCAATTTATTAAAAATTGTCTACCTAAAGTTGTAAACCTACGTCGCAATATGCGTCTGGATAGAGCAGGGCAATGGCACAGAAGGTGTCAGATTGTATCTTCTTCTTCCTCATCTAGACAGTTTCTACAGACGACATGTGTTTGCTGAGCGTGCCTGCCTATTAGGCAGTACCCCGTTATAGCTAAGATCAGTGTGCTAAGACTGTGTTTATTTTGGCTTAGGAGAGATTCTAGCCTTGAGAGTCGGTCACAATTGTCGGGCGATTCTACAGGTGTTATCATTACGACTTCCTTCAATCGCTGCGCTTACGATTATCATTATCTATGCACATATGTACTCATCGGTCAATTTGGTGCCGAGTATCGCTAGATCATCGGCTCTGCAGTTATCCTCAATGTCACAATGGCCAGAAACCTATATTACCTTTAGGTGAAATGACTCAGCCATCTCGTTAAGAGATGTTCGGCATTTCATGGCTACCTGGGAGGTTGTCGACTGCTTTGTGAAGAATTTTACCGCAGGCTGGGTATCAGTGAAAATGTAGATGTAGATGTAAAAGAATTTACTTGAAGATTTTTCTTTCATGAAGCATTAAATATTTTTATAAAAACTATTTATTATCCAAAACTTTACAATTAGAGCTTCACTTAAAAAAAAAATTTCATAAAAAAGTAAAAATTATGGGCGATCAAAGGGAAGTCGCCCAGAAAAACATCTTTTGCGGTGACCAAAATTTTTGCAAATCTGGTTCGTCTGAAATGCAAAGATGAAATGAATATGTGAAGGGGCACGAGCCTTTTATATTTACTCGTATATCATTAAATTTACATCAGATCAACTTAGAAATTATTAGACACCTTAAGAAAATCGAAAAAAACTTTAAATTAAAAATTGAATTGAAATATAAATTTAAAAATATTCAGTGTTTCTATTTCTATGGCATGGTACTGTTGCTGCACTATAGAATTGTGGACTTTACGTCGGATGCAAAATAAATTTGGTTAAAAATTCGATAAAGCAGAACATCAACTGCTAAGTAATATAAATATTACGGAAAAGGAGACTTCCCAATTTTCAGATTTAAATACAAAAAAACATATTGAAATAAATAAATGTATTGTTTATTTATCAAACTGCAATCATCATAGAGTTAATATTTGTAAATTTAATTTATAAGGGTTTTGCTTTGAAAATTATGCAACCACAAATAGGTGGAGACAATTTTTTAACGGCTTACAAACCAACTTTAGTTTAAGCTAATTAAAATATTAGTAGTAATCGAGAAAAACAAAAACAAATACTAGCCCTCCAAAAGACATTTGTTTTCGATATTTTTCAAAACAAAAACAAAGTTACTACTGAGAATGTGAAACATTGACCACCATCAGTCGTCAAGACCAGATAAACAAAATACCCGTTTGAAATATTTAAATTAAGATTTCGTACTCTACAGACTCACTAACATACACAACTACATATTTGTGCGTTTACACGTGGATCAGCCACACACATACACACATTCAACCATTAGCTAATGCAAATTTTAGCAAATCTCTGCTGGCTAACTAATACTATTCGCCACTATTGGTGTATTAGTGCAGATATAAATGTGGTAGCAGGCTCAGGATTACAATACTCAGCCCATAATATTCACGGCGGCTATAAAAACCGACTACGTTTTCGAAGATCGCTGTAGTTGCTGCAGAGTTCATGACGGTTACAGGAGATCTGAGTTAAACAGTGACAAAGTGCTTACCTATTGTTCTTGCGTTTATGTGAAAGTGATTTCCTTTGAAAAACTGTGATATTTTGTGTAAAATTTTGTGAAAACTTACTTTTGTATAAGAAGTAGTGACAATGGTAGGTTCCTCGATTATTCGTAATTCGATCAACCGGGATTGTCGCTTATCCTTTCGTCCTTGAATAAGAATTTCGCAAACCTTAAGAATAGTTATTTTAAGTAATATCGAAGTATACAATTTCCAGTGAAAGAATGGAAGGAATGGTCCATGTCGCTGTAGCAGTGGAGTTTTATCATTTATTTTTATTGTAATTTTTTTAATTTTTTTAATATTTTTTTATGTTTATTTTGTGCTATAATTTTTTATTTAAGTTTAATTTACAACAAACTTTATACACTTA
This sequence comes from Anastrepha fraterculus, assembly GCA_037575425.1. NCBI lineage: Eukaryota > Metazoa > Arthropoda > Insecta > Diptera > Tephritidae > Anastrepha > Anastrepha fraterculus. Next base: position 7,928 of record JAYXIM010033227.1, read on the forward strand.
TTACCGAATACATCGTTTACTTATAATGTATCCAATAGCTGAAAGCCTTCATTGCTAGCGCTGCGTTATCTTTTTGTTTATTTATCAATTCTATAGTTATTTAAGCTTTAAAAAAAGCAAAAGAATATCCCCTAAAGGAGGACAAAGCGCCGAACTGAAGTGTCTCCTTTTCTTCGGGAAAGAGATATCTGCTGCTAAGCACTTCATTACACTGCGTTACAAAAACGAATTTTTTTTCTGTCCTATGAACCAAATATATTGTACTTTTTCGGAAAGGGGAGAAAAAATAAAAATACACGTGTATCGGCGATTTTCATGTACACGTCAAAATTTTTTTATGTATAAAATATAGAGCTCGCAGTCCGATTGTGTGAAAAGCTTTGGATCAATTTTTAACCCTTTTTCCGTGGTCCAATTGCGCTGAATTTCTGCAGGCAGACTCGTGGAAAGATTTTTGATGATGTTCCCGAATTAAGGGATGGAGAACCAACAGTAGCACCAACAATGCTATCAACATTTCTTGCATCGAATGCGAGATGCGGGAACCAGAAGTATCGGAATTTGCACCAACACCCAGTGAACTTAGTAACGCAAGCCGACTTCAATGACCTTGTACGAGAAGGAAATTTGTCAAAGAGAACAGCCGAACTCTTTGCATCACGCTTTAAGCAGTGGAATATAGTGGCGGCTGATTTAAAAATAACAGCCGCTCGTGATCGACGTAGCAGTATTCGATATGACGAATTTTTTAAATTGCACGAAGATCGGGAAAAAAACCTGGCTTATTGTTGTGATATTGATTCGATGTTTGAAAAAATTGGTTACCCTCATATTTTAGAGGAGTGGCGACTTTTCATCGATGAATCGGTCAACAGCCTTAAAGTAGTGCTGCTTCATATCGGGAACAAACATCCAGCTGTCCCAATCGCATATGCCACCAGCCTCAAAGAAACATACGAAGGCATGGAATTAATATTACAGCTGATAAACTACCAAAAGCATAATTGGAAAATATGCTGCGATCTAAAAGTGGTTGGATTACTCATGGGTGTTAAGCGTGGATTTCCAACCCACCAGTGCTTTTTGGAACATGGGAAGGTCGCAAAAGAGATCAGCATTACACTGAATTTAAGTGGAAGCCGCGAACATGCCACAAAGTAGGCGTAGAAAGTATAGAAAATCTACCATTAGTGCAGCCATCTCAAATCATTTTGCCATCACTACACATTAAGCTCGGTGTCGTATCAAATTTTGTTAAAAAACTGTATCGTGAGGGCGAGGCGATTGCAAGTTTGCGCAATATTTTTCCGAAACTGAGCGGCGCAAAGATTCATGCAGGTATTTTTTTTACGAATGCTTTTAGTAACTTTATTTTTTTAATGATGTGTATAATTTAAGGTGTTTTCAGTGGTCCGCACATAAAAAAAATAGTTGCAAGTATAAATTTTCATCAAAATTTAATGCTATCGAAAAAGGTGCATGGAAAGGCACAGTTGCCGTTATTGAGCAGTTTCTTGGCAACAAACGAGCTGACAATTATAAAAATATTGTTGCAGAAATGATTTCGGCATATGGCGAAATAGGCATATTAATGTCGCTAAAGAGCCATTTCCTCCACAATCATTTAGATTGTTTCCCTGGTGATTTAGGAGCTTGTAGCGATGAACATGTTGGTCTCCTTGCCGCGGGGATGAGGCTTAAGTGGTGGTTTGACCCCCATATCATGGGGACCAACCCAACACGAACTAAGAGGGAAGCTTCATATGAGGACTGGCTAGCCATCCATCTGCTTTACGGCAAAATTGGTGGCCATCCAATCCCCATATGAAGATCACCGTACCGACGAAGATCCCCTGTCAATCTTAAACTCCCATCATTCCATCATTTCCTCTCCTCGACCCCCCCTAACCCAAGGTGTCATACGACCCGTGCCTATTGGGTGGTTTGCAGTCAGAGGGTTTTCTGTCCGACTGTTCCGGAGCTACCTCGATACCGGGTCACCTCGGGGTATAACCATGACCTTGCCGTGGTATGGGGCGCTGCCACGGTCGACCATTATGTTTCCCCTTCCTTTTAATAAGATCACCATGTCTGCCACGGTGGACGGTGATCGTACGAAACAGATGGAGTCCTTCAAACCAAAATCAGGACATTGCGGCTATTGAAAAGCGCCTTAAAGGACAAGACATTACGCATATGCTTGGCGATTACTGTTGGTCTATTTGTCGCGATACTGACACAAATGCTTACAAACGCAAAAATAAAAGACCTAAGTTTCTTTAAAAGCATTAAAATTTTTAATGTAACAATTTTTAATTTTAATATAATAAAATTAATAAAAAAATTCGGGGTTTTATATCTCTATTGTAATGCGGAGTGAAATACCTTTCTTTTAATACCCACATCGGCATATCTCATTGAATTTTTTTTTTTAATTTTGAACAGGTGGTAACCCTGTGAAACATTGTCAGTGGCAACACCTAGGTGAAAAGTCTAGAAATGTGATACACTATCTGTGTGCCCAATTTCATTCACATCCGTTAAGCTAATCCTGAGATCGTGTGGCTATACAGATATGCATACAATAATTGCTCGTTTAAAGTTATAAAATACAAAAAAAAAAAATTGTGACGTGTACATGAAAATCGCCGATACACGTGTATTTTTATTTTTTATCCCCTTTCCGAAAAAGTATATTTGGTTCATAGGACAGAATATGTTTAACGCGATG
>JAYXIM010033228.1:0-10623 GCA_037575425.1 Anastrepha fraterculus
TATGTTCATTGATTCCCTCTAGCGCCAGTAATATAATTTTGTGGGGAAAAAAATGTTTATATACTATTTAAATAGGAGGTACAGCGGATCACGATCATATTTTTACTTTTTTAGTTATTTGCACACATTAATTTCAAATATTGTTTTGCTAAAACCCCAATTTCGAACTTCGAAGCCCCCTCCATTTCATAGGCTACCTTTGACTTATTTTTTCTACTTTTGACTCAAGCTCTTAAAATTTGGGTTGGTTCAATAGGCAAATGAGCGCTGTACAGTTTTATGAATGCTATTTTTTTAATACAAACTTGAATGTGGAAATTTTTTGGTACGAATAATTCATTTTTGTTATGTATTTTTTATTTAAAGACCGCCATGATGGCGCTTCAAAGCAAATTATATGTAACCCTTTAACCCTTTGGGGACGAATGTCGGCACACAACCGCCCAAGCCATTTTACCGTTGAGGGCGCATGCCGGCATTTAGCCGTCCAAATTAGTTCGTAGCTGTGAGGCTCGCGACGTCTGTCGTTCTGAGAGTCACGTTCTCATTCAAAGACAAAAAAAAAAAAGAGGTTGTCTGTAAAGTCGGTTTACTGACGATAGTTTAACGTGATAACGTCATAAGAAAATACTGATTGAATGGTTGCATTTTTCAAAAGAAAATTGTAATTTTATTTGTTTGATAGATATTTTGTATGGATATAGAGAATGAGTTAACATTAACATAACATAATATACTGTAACATAACATAACATAACATAACATAACATAACATAACATAACATAACATAACATAACATAACATAACATAACATAACATAACATAACATAACATAGCATAATTATATCTCGAGACCCCAGTCACGGAGCGACATGAAAAATACTCTGTACTAAAGCATTCACCAACAGCTTTCATTTGATACCTATATTGTACATACACGTCCGAAGGTTACCCGGGTCCACGTTTTGACCTATATCTCGAGACCCCAGCCACGGAGCGGCATGAAAAATAGTCTGTACTAAAGCATTCACCAACAGCTTCAATTTGATATCCATATTGTACAAACACATTCTAGGGTCCACGTTTTGGTCTCTATATCGAGACCCTAGTCACGGAGCGGCATGAAAAATACTCTGGACTAAAGCATTCACCAACAGCTTCCATTTGATACCCATATTGTACATACACATCCGAAGGTTACCCGAGTCCACGTTTTGACCTATATCTCGAGCCATATTTCCAAAATAAAATATAATCCATGTTACTCGTGGATGATGTAGCTTTCGAATGGTGAAAGAATTTTTAAAATCGGTCCAGTAGTTTTGAGCCTATTCATTACAAACAAACAAAGTTTTCCTCTTAATAATATTAGTATAGACAACATATCTTATAAGGTACTAGCAAACCCGACCCGCTTCGCTGGGCAAAGACACGGTGGGTCCACGTTTTGGCATATATTTCGAGACCCTAGTCATCAATAGGTATGAAAATTACCCCACGTTAAAGCACTTATCGACAGCTTTGATTTGATGCTCATATTGCACATCCACAACCAAAGGTTACCCGGGCCCACGTTTTGACCTATATCTCGAGAATCCAGTCACGGAGCGGCATGAGAAATACTCTGTACTAAAGCATTCACCAACAGCTTCCAATTAATATCCATATTGTACAAACACATTCTAGGGTCCACGTGTTGGTCTCTATCTCGGGACCCTAGTCACGGAGCGGCATGAAAAATACTCTGAACTAAAGCATTCACCAACAGCTTCCATTTGATACCCATATTGTATATACACATCCGAAGGTTACCCGGGCCCACATTTTGACCTATATCTCGAGACCCCAGTCACGGAGCGGCATGAGAAATACTCTGTACTAAAGCATTCACCAACAGCTTCCAATTGATATCCATATTGTACAAACACATTCTAGGGTCCACGTGTTGGTCTCTATCTCGGGACCCTAGTCACGGAGCGGCATGAAAAATACTCTGAACTAAAGCATTCACCAACAGCTTCCATTTGATACCCATATTGTATATACACATCCGAAGGTTACCCGGGCCCACGTTTTGACCTATATCTTGAGACCCCAGTCACGGAGCGGCATGAGAAATACTCTGTACTAAAGCATTCACCAACAGCTTCCAATTGATATCCATATTGTACAAACACATTCTAGGGTCCACGTGTTGGTCTCTATCTCGGGACCCTAGTCACGGAGCGGCATGAAAAATACTCTGAACTAAAGCATTCACCAACAGCTTCCATTTGCTACCCATATTGTACAAACACATCCTAGGGTTACCCGGGTTCACGTTTTGGCCTATTTCTCGAGACCCTGGTATCCGATTCTTAAAATTTTAAAACACAAACCAACTACTGAATAGTCCAAACAAAGCCTAAAAATTTGGTTTGGATAGGTGAGCCCGTTCGCGAGTTTTAAGCGAATATAGGTACAGATTTTCACATTTATATATATAGATTGTACAAACATATTCTAGGGTCCACGTTTTGGTCTCTATCTCGAGACCCTAGTCACGGAGCGGATGGAAATACTCTGAACTAAAGCATTCACCAACAGCTTCCATTTGATACCCATATTGTACATACACATGCCCAGGTTACCCGGGTCCACGTTTTGACCTATATCTCGAGACCGTATCTACCAATAGGTATCCAAACTATACGGAAACCATCTTCAATATCTCCTTAACAATGTGTGTAAGTTTGGTTTAATTCGGTTTAAAGACACGACGGGTCCACGTTTTGGCATATATTTCGAGACCCCAGTCACGGAGCGACATGAAAAATACTCTGTACTAAAGCATTCACCAACAGCTTCCATTTGATACCCATATTGTACATACACGTCCGAAGGTTACCCGGTTCCACGTTTTGACCTATATCTCGAGACCCTATCTACCAATAGGTATTCAAACTATACGGAAACCATCTTCAATACCTACTTAACAATGTGTGTAAGTTTGGTTTAATTCGGTTTAAAGACACGGTGGGTCCACGTTTTGGCATATATTTCGAGACCCTAGTCATCAATAGGTATGAAAATTAACCCGTATTAAAGCACTTAACCACAGCTTCCATTTGATACCCATATTGTACATACACAACCAAAGGTTACCCGGGTCCACGTTTTGACCATTTTCCCGGCAATTATTCGAATTTTTCTCACCTTCTAAAACCTTCCCTAGACCTCCACGAATAATTCAAGACCAAGATAAGATAAATCCGTTCAGCCATTCTCGAGTTATAAGCGAACATAGGGACAGATTTTCATTTTTATATATATAGATATGGTAAATATTAAAATACATTTTTTCCTTCATATATAATAAAACAATTAATAATTATAACATTAAAATAACAGGTATTATTAACAAACTTGGTTTTATTTTAAATTCTTCAAGTGAATCAAATTAATAATAATCAATAAGAAGGCATATGCAAATACAAATACGTGAATTTATATATGTACATATGCGCATATACATTCATATATACGCTCACTTAAGTAGGAGAGAGCAAGATGTCGAACGTTGCCGTTCGTTTGCTTTGTTTGCTTTGTCGTTCGTTCCGCGCTTTCGCTTGCAGTTCATTCAATGCAATGAGCAAGGTAACGACAAATGAGCAAGGTAACGGCAATGAGCAAGGTAACTACATATGAGCAAGGTAACGACAAATGAGCAAGGTAACGGCAATGAGCAAGGTAACACTAATGAGCAAGGTAACGACACATTTTTTCGTGCGTGCAGCCTGTAAAATCGAATTATAAGACGTTATCACGTCAAAAATAAATTTACAATATTTCAAAAATTTATTTACAAATTTTTTTCCAAACATTTATGTAAATGTTTTACGTTTTTACAATTATTTTGGAGGTTTTTCGTCGATATTATCGCGACCAATCATGACACCTCGCAGGCGTAATTGCTTCCTGAGGCTTGCGTGATAGTGGCACAAATCCTTTCTGGAAGCTGTAGCACCATCTATGACTACTTATCCGAAATATACCAAATTATATATGTCCTAGCAAACAATCACCTTCTCGCATGCCCCTTTGAATTGACTCATAAAACGTTCAACTTCTTCGAAACATTGTGTTTATTTTAACTTTTCGCAACAACAGATTTTAACAACAACTGTTTCACAGGTTTACCTACAGACGTGCACAAATAGTACCTCTAGTCGTCTTCTGGAAAAGCACAAACTAAGCCCCTAACGCCATTCAAAAAACAAAAAAAAAACAACAAAGTACCGGTGTTTTTTTTGTTTTTTGTTTTTTCTAGCAATTTAAGTTATTTATGAAATTCACGCAAACTATTTAAAAAATATTCCAATTTTTACAAAAACAGACTAATTGATTTTTTTCCTGAATTTATGAATGTTATAAGCCGGAATAATTTTCGGGATACCGTTCAACGATAACCCTTAAATTTCCATCCCTACAAACCTACCTATACATATGTATGTATACAACATACTCTCTAGTAGAGCTGTTAATTTACTTCCATTTTTGCTCTGAAAAATAGCTACTAACCTTTTAGCTCCTTAAATTTAATCATTCGAATAATCGTTAAAACCTTTTTTTAAATAATTTCCTTGAAAACCACTTCAATTTCAAAGCCGATGCTTATCTCATCTTTACAGCAATTAATATGTACGATATTGCCTTATACTACTAAAACATGCATACATACATACTTACATACATACATACATACATACATACATACATACATACATACATGCATGCATACATACGTACACACTCCTTTCCACATTCTGGCACAAAAACAAAACCCATGCATACATTTTCATCTTTCCTTCTTTGAGTTTGTATTTTTATTTTTAATGGTTAATTAATGTAAGCTCGTCGTAACCACTTGATGCCAACAATAACATTAAATTTGTACAATAAATTCTTAAAGCATTTAAAAAACATTAGTGTGCAGCTACCACAAAATTATGCCCAACCCAACCCTAAGCCAAACTCAAGACTAAGCAAAAAAAAAAAATGTACTCAAGATAAAAAGGAGTATAAAAAACGTCTCAAGTGTCAGCGCAGCGTTTAAAGTGGGCAAAAAAAAAAAGGAATAAATAAATGAAAAAGTGAAAAAATGTCTACCAAACTCTTACTGTGTGCCGAGAGTAGTAACCAATGTGTTGCTACTCTTTTTTAAAAACCCGAATTCAAGAATATTCTCATTACCATTCAAGTGTAAAGCGGCATTTCCGGATGCAATCAGACGAAAACTGCTTGGAGTACTCAAATACCGTTCGCTAGCTGACTGGATCGTTGCCTGGTTCACTGGCTGACTCCGAAAAGAAAACCAACAAAATGCCAAAAATACTAAAGCAAAAAAAAAAAAAACATATTAAAAACCGCGCAGTGGCACCGTGTTAAAGAGCCAGGCCAACACTTCGTTTCGTTCGTTACCACTTATGAACGAACCTCTTCCTGCTGTTCTGCGCAATTTAAATTCTGCAGCTTATTGAATACTGCAGTGGTTCAGCATTTACTGTTGTAGTCAAAGACGCAGTCGCTGCGCGCCACAAGTAAAGCCCTAAGGCCATCTTCCCAAAAACCAAATAAGAACACTCAAAAAAACACGGTCAGGCTCAAATCGACTACGGCTGCCTAAACGACTTGTTGTGCACACCAAGGCAGTATAATCAAATACAGACATTCACTCACACACACACACACACACACACACATCCACACGCACATGCATGCCAAAGTAAGTAATAAATAAAAAATAAAAAGAATAAGAAGAAATCGTCACACTACTGCAGTTCAACAAACGCAACTAAGCTGAGCCAGAGGACTCAATAAGGGAGAAGAAAGAAGCCACTGCCGAACCAAAGTCAATGCTGATTGTAAAAGGTATCGACGAACAAACGAGCACACATCCGCATGTACACAAATGTGTATGTATAGGTTCACAAAAAATGCACTAAACTCGTAACAAAAAATACTGAAACAACTGCTCTTGAGCACTCTCTCAATGTTTGGTGCGACGAACGAATTATTTTGTTTTTTTACTTCACAGAAAAAAACAACGTGCTAAAGAAATTATTAATAAATCCTTCGTGTGTAAGTTTTCACTCGCTCGCTATAGGTGGAGAATATTGGAGAATGGCGATTGCAGCTGGACTGAACGAATAGATATGAGTATGTACGTGCGTGCGTGTATATGGCTACACAGCCAGCATTGAGAGAGTTCTGAAAATGTTGGTGAAAATAAGTGTGTGAAGGTGGATGAGAGTCGAACTAACAAACTCAGATGCGGGCAAGAAAATAGTGAGTTATTTTAAAGAGACTCGCGCCGTTTTTAAAACCTGATTAGAGATTATTAGTGGAAAGGACTTGGGAGAAATTCAAATCTACTGATGCTTTTTCTGAACGAAAATGTCTTATATTGTTAAGATTTTGATTAAATATGTATGTATATGGTTTTTAAAATTATTTCACGCAAGTAGCCGAATGGGTAGGTGCGTGATTACCATTCGGAATTCACCGAGAGGTCGTTGGTTCGAATCTCGGTGAAAGCAAAATTAAAAAGAAAAAAAAGAAAAGCATTTTTCTAATAGCGGTCGCCCCTCGGCAGGCAATGGCAAACCTCCGAGTGTATTTCTGCCATGAAAAAGCTCCTCATAAAAATATCTGCCGTTCGGAGTCGGCTTGAAACTGTAGGTCCCTCCATTTGTGGAACAACATCAACACGCACACCACAAATAGGAGGAGGAGCTCGGCCAAACACCTAACAGAAGTGTACGCGCCAATTATTTATTTTTTTAAATATAAAGTGGGTAGACAATCTGCAAGTGCCTTGAGCACGTCAAAGATCATGGAACTCTAAGAGTGCGCAACCCTCCGTTATCGTATACTTAGTGACGGTTTCCGTTTACTTCGCTTTACTTTGGGAATCGTCACAGAGTTAAATAGATGTCAGATATTGCTATGAGGTATGCGATTCGATAAAGTTTTTTTATAGAAACCATCCGGTGGAGACGACATAAAATAAGTTAATAAACTGGAACAACATCAGAATGCAAAAAAGAAAATTGAAGGAGGAGCTCGGCCAAACATTCAATACATGAAGTAGGTGCCATATATGAAAAAGCGTGTTTAGGTGTCAAAAAATGTTTTTTAAATTTTTTGCCTAATCGGATAGTTATTTCACATGACAAAAACCGGAAATTTATAATTTGTTGAAAGTGAGGTTACTATGAGGGAGGAAAAGGAGTAAAATGAAAAAAAAAATATATATATTTTTGAATAAGGAAAATACTTCGATTTATAAGATAAACTGTCTTTCCCACGACAGTCGGTTCTTCGTAACCGGAACGACCCGGATTTGTACCCGGCCAATGACTGTCACTTCACCAGCAATTCACGTATATATGTATATGTGGAATGTTTATGCTGCTACAAATACAACATAAAACATGATTATATACCAGAAAAACCTATGTATTTTACGTAAAAAAAAAAAAAACATACATGCCTTAGTATTACTCTATTGACTCAATGGTTTTGATATTTCTAAACAGTTATTTCTTGTATTGTCGATAATTTTTCATTATGCAAGTGTTTGGCATTTGTTATTACAACAATGAAATGAGAGACATTTCTGAACCAGTTTTTGTTCCTCTTCCACGAAACTTTCTTCGCCTCATGGCAGAAATAATACAGAAGGGGCCACATACGCAAACCGCTATCCTGCTCTCAGCAAATTTTCAGCCGATTTGCTGACGTGTTATTAGTATTGTTGTATTGTTTCTCACTTTTATTGTTACTCGCGTCCGAGTTTCCCCTATAATGCCGCTCTCTTTCTTGCTATGTCATAGCCAGAATTTTCCTCGTTTACTCGAGATGCGATGCCATAGAGAATAAGCTGCCTGGAGAAGAGTTGCAAAGCGACATGTGTTGCTTCGTTTCTGTGTTCTGACTTCGCTATTTGCAATGACCCATAAGGTAACCTATATGCATTTCCTACCTTCTAAGGTTGTACGCAGTGAATTTGCTTTACGAGGTTCTTCTGTGCACTTCAGGACAGTGATGTTCACTACAGTAATTTCAGGCTTGCGCATAGTGCTTTAATTAATTAATGCAATGAACGGATAGTTGAAATACTAAAACACTGAAGATTTAGTGATAATGAAACCCTTATCTTAACTATCATTAAAACATTGCTAGGGTTGGGCAATAATTTTGAATAATTTGTATTTAATCATTGGATTGGAAAGCTAAAATTTCTATGTTCAGTCGGTGTCCACCCACTCCTCCTCTTGGGCAATTACTTTCAATACCAAAACACACCACAGTGCAACATGCGGCGCAGTCTGAAAAGCCGAATTATTGTTGCTCCGTTGAGAAGTACGTAGACCCACAGCAGGTACAATACAAGTTTGTGCATGTCTGCCTCTTAATATCATTTTGTTACATCACCTGGAGTGGCTCGAACTGCACAACAACAATTGAGCTAATACAAACATGTATGATTACGAAAGAGGACCGACACTGTTGTAGCTGAGGACAGAATTTTCGGTATGAACACCAGCGCTTCTAAAGCTTCAGTTAGCCATGATTTAGACATAATTTAACTTAACTTAGTCCCACCTACCAAACCTGCATCACGTGCTTCTGGTTAGCCAAAACTGAACTTAACTTGGCAAACTTAGAGAGCTACAGCTCTAAGACTGAAGCTGCAGTGCGATAAGTGGCAGAGAGCACAGCATAGCGTTGCGCTTAGAAGCAGTTGCCAACAAATTTAAGAAAAAAAGGAGTTGAGGAATGAAAATTAGTTCTAGAGAAGTGGTGTATTATAGGCCCGCCAGAATGAGTCCCCTGCATCCATCGCGGCACCGCTTTTGACTGCTAGCTGATTAGATTGTGAATGTTTTTTATAGAAAGTGGCAAATTTGTGCTTGTACGGATAATAATCGGCAAATTCTCTACTTCTTTCGTACGGCAAGGCCTGCGAAACAACAATTTAGGCAACTTACAATACAGAACAGCTGATTTATTTGTATACGGCAATACTTTCATTGTAGCATCCCTCTGCGTTTCGTACCTGTCATGTCACTTGAACTCTTTGCCGCATGCGACGGCAACGGACTTATTCTGGCGCGGCTGTATGGCAATAACGATAGACATAGTGGCAGTCAGCAACGAATGCAAAAAGGAACTCAAGAAGACTCACAAAATTGAAGACGAAAAACGAGAACTGTGCGCCAAGCTACCTACAACTGGTTTTGCATTCTAACGGATGGATGCTCGTAGTGTGCTGGTAGTAATATATGTATGTAAGTGTGTGTGTATGTGTAGCCTCCATTAACTGTGTAACCAGCATCGTCAACTCTAGATGCAGATGCACACTTGTGTGCTGGCTCAGACACTCTTGCGGCAAAGGTAAAGTACTACTGCAAAACACTCACATTTCGACATCGCATACATAGCCAGACTCAGAAGTATACACCTGCTTACATATGCATATACAGGATGGCCCGTATAGTGGTTTCTTTTTTTTTTTTAATTCAAAACAACAATAAAAGAGCATAAATCGATGTTTTCGGTATATAATTGGTTTATTCGGAAGATCAAATATTTCGCTTACGTATAAAAGACGATTTCAGTCATGTTGCTGCGCCAGCTGGCTTCGCAGTAGCGCATCCTGTTGACTCAACTTTCCATGACAGTTTTTGGCTCTATCACGCATATGCCTCGATATTCGTTTTTAGGAGCTTGAATCGTTAATGGATAGTTCGCATAGCATAGATCCCTCACGACACCCTACAAAGAATTCTAACAGCGTCACATTCCAGCTCCAAAATGGTCAATTGAAATCGCCCGGACGGCTAATTACCGAACTTGGCGCGTAAAAGATTCATTGTGGCTTGGACTGTGTGTCATGAGGCACCATCCTGCTGTAACCAAACATCGTTCAATTCCTTGGCTTACATTTTCGGCCATAAAAAATAGTTTATCATGCCTATGTAGCGCTCCCCGTTGACCGGAAGTATTTTTCAGCAGCGTTAAAAAAAAAAAATACAAAAATCAGCAATTGATGCTACCACTTCAAAATCCGCCTTGGGCAAACTCAAAGTTCTAAACTCAAGAACTCAGTTCAAGTTGAAAGTTCCAAAACCCCCAAAATTCAACACTCAAAAGTTCTAAACTCGGAACTCAAGAAGTCGGATCAAAGCTAGAAATTCGAAATCCCCCGAATGCAACACTCAAAAGTTCTAAACTCAAAACTTAAGAACTCGGCTCAAAGCTGGAAGTTCAAAACCCCCAGAATGCAACACTCAAAAGTTTTAAGGTCAGCTCAAAGCTGAAAGTTCGAAAACCCCAAAATTCAAAACTCAAAAGTCTAAATTCCGATTTCTAAACTCAGAACTCAGACCTCTAAGCTGAGAGTCAAAAACTTTAAAATTCAAAACACAAAAGTTCTTAACTCCGAATTCAAGAACTCAGAACTGAAGGCTCGAAAACGCCAATTTCTAAACTCAAGAACTCAGCTCAAACTTGAAAGTTCGAAACCCCCAAAATGCAACACTCAAGAACTCAGCTCAAGCCTGAAAGTTCGAAAA
>JAYXIM010033229.1:0-10552 GCA_037575425.1 Anastrepha fraterculus
ATACGCATTTTACAATTTTGTTTTTGTTAAATTCATCATACGACCTGTCACGTCGCTTGGAATAAAAGTAGAATTTGTCTGTAAATTCATTTACTTTAATAGTTCAAATTTATTTTTCTACTAACTCGCTGGATTATAAGTATGTGACGTAAATGTATAGAAAAGTTAAACATAAAGCCCCTATACAAATTTTAAATTTTATTATACAAATTATCAAACCGGAATCCATATAAAACAAGTCAAAAAAAATACAAAACCAAAACATGCAAATATTAAATCTAATTATAATAAAAAAACCTACAAAGTTTATGTGTAAAGCCAAAAGATGCTTGTACGTATGTAGGTATTTGCGTGCCCCAGGCAATTCTTACAACTATAAAATAAAAATATTTTGATTCTTTTGCTGGCGTGTGTATAAATTTAAAGGCTAGAATTGAAGGGTGCTTTGCCGGCTCCTCCCACTCGAAGAATATTTATCAAAATGTAAATTATTAAATTATAGCAACCGCTGCAGCCGAATGGCTTGGTGCGGGAGTACCATTCGGCGGTGCTTGGGTTCGAAACCCCGAAAGGTTTTTTAATAGTTTCCGCGGGAAAACTTAAGTATAATGTATATCGCTTTGAAAAAAAAAGGTTAAAAGGGGGGCATAGAGGGGTGTATCCCCATCATAAAACTGGAAACCGAACCTGCCGGAGGCTTATAGTTTTTAAGTAATTTTATGTTAAAGTTCTCTAATTTAGCGAAAAGTTGGTGTTGCCATACACCTGAAATAAAAATAAAGTTCGTATGCAGGGATGTTGAGTGGAAGGTTCATTGTAAAACTGGAGTTATAAAGAGTGTTCCGTAAGACCTCACTAACATCTCCACCAAGTTTTATTAATAAAGACAAAACAGTTTGCCAAAAATTGCCCAATATACATTATTCTAAATTCCAGCCGTTTCCGCCTATCGGCAGGCAATAGTAAACCTCAGAGTGTATTTCTGCCATGAAAAAGTTGCTCATAAAAAACCATCTGCGGTTCAGCGGCGGCATAAAGCTATAGGTCCTCCATTAGTTGAAAAACATCAAGACGCACACCACAAATGGGAGGAAAAGTCGGCCACTTCTTCTTCTTCTTAATTTGTGCGATAACCGCTTCCGCGATTTTGGCTGAGTTTAACAAAGCGCGCCACCAATTGGACACACCAAGTGAAGCCAAGTCCTTCTCCACCTGATCTTTCCCACGCAAAGGAGGCCTTCCTCTTCCTCTGCTACCACCAGGTGATACTGCATCGAATTCTTTCAGAGCCGGAGCGTTTGTGAGCGGCCGACATGACCCAGCCAACGTAGACGCTGGATCTTTATTCGCTGCGCTATGTCTTTGTCGCCGTACAGCTCATAGAGCTCATCGTTCCATCGCCTGAGATATTCGCCATTGCCAACGTGCAAAGATCCAAAAATCTTACGCAGAATCTTTCTCTCGAACACTCTAAGCGTCGCTTCATCGGATGTTGTCATCGTCCAAGCTTCTGCGCCATACGTTAGGACGGGCCTTGTAGAGTGTTATTTTCGTTGGTCGAGAGAGGACTACTCAATTGCTTACTTAGTCCAAAGTAGCAGTTGTTGCAAGAGAGATTCTAAGTTGGATTTCAAGGTTGACATTGTTATCGGTGTAAATGCTGGTTCCTAAATATACAAAGTCTTTTACAACCTCGAAATCATGACTGTCAACAGTGACGTGGGTGCCGATACGCGAGTGCGCCGACTGTTTGTTTGAAGACAGGCGGCACTTCGTTTTGTCCTCATTCACCACCAGACCCATTCGCTTTGCCTCTTTATCCAGTTTGGAGAAGGCAGAACTAACAGCGCGGTTGATGTCAATATCATCGGCATACGCCAACAATTGTACACTCTTATAAAAAATTGTGCTTAAGCGATTAAGTTCTGCGGCTCGCACGATTCTTTCTAATATCAGGTAAAAGAAGTAACACGATAGCAAGTCACCCTGTGGGAAACCTCGTTTGGTATCAAATGGCTCGGAGAGGTCCTTCCAAATTCTGATGGTACTGCTGGTGTTGAGCAACGTCATCTTGCAGAGCCGTATTAGTTTTGAGAGGATACCAAATTCAGACATCGCTGCATATAGGCAACTTTTTTTCGAACTGTCGAATGCAGCTTCGAAGTCGACGAAAAGATAGTGTGTGTCGATTCTCCTTTCGAGACCCAAGATTTGGCGTATTGTAAATATGCGGTGGATTGTGAACTTTCCAGGTCTGAAGCCATACTGATAAGGTCCAATCAGTTGGTTGACGGTGGGCTTCAGCCTTTCACACAATACTCTCGCTAAAATATTATAGGCGATATTTAGAAGACTAATCCCGTGGTAATTGGCACAAATTGCAGGATCACCCTTCTTATGGATTGGGCAGAGCACAATTAAATTCCAATCGGCAGGCATGCTTTCATCCGACCATATTTTGCATAGCAGGTGATGCGTGCAGCTTACCAGCTCCTCGCCGCTATGTTTGAATAGCTCAGCCGGCAGGCCGTCGGCGCACGCGACTCTGTTGTTCTTTAGCCGCATTATCGCTATTCTCACCTCGTCATGGTCGGGTAGCGGAACGACAATTCATCTTCATATTCTCTGTGACATGCGCAGCTATCACTATTTAACAGATTCGAGAAGTGTTACCTCCATAATTTAAGTATGCTTTGGATGTCAGTCACCAAATCGCCGTCTTTGATCTTACATGAAAACGCCCTGGTCTTAAAACCTTCTGTAAACCGTCGAACTTTCTGGTAGAATTTTCGGGCGTTGTTCCTATTGGCCAGCATCTTAAGCTTATCGTGCTATCGTTTTTCGGCCTCTCGTTTTTTCTGTCTGATAATATGTCTCTATTTATTTTTGATCTCTCTGTTGCTCCATTGCTCGTGCATGCCGGATTTTTGGGAAGTATTCTCTGAGAGCAGGAGTTAGAGTTGAGAGGCGAATCTTCTTGCTGTCTCTTGTGATTGTAGCTTTTCGATGTCGGACACTCTTTGCGTAGGTAGATGTACGTTTTTTGCTGCACTGAAGCGTGTGCGCAGTTGGCTGCAACAAGGTAATGATCCGAGTCGATGTTGCGTCCTCGAATCGTACGTACATCTAATACACTAGAAGTGTGTCTTCCATCTATCACAACATGATCGATTTGGTTTCGTGTTTTTCGATCAGGAGCAGCCAGGTATCTCGGTGTATCTTTCTATGCTGGATTCTGGTGCTGCAGACTACCATATTTCGGGCACCGGTGAATCGATCAGCCTCTGTCCGTTACGATATATTTCGTTGCGCATGGGGAATTTTCCGACAGTGGGACCAAAAATTCCCTCCTTGTCCACCCTGGCGTTGAAGTCGGCAAACACGATTTTTTGTCGTGGCGCGCGCAGCATTCATAGGAACGTTCCAGACGCTCATAGAAAGAATCTTTGACCGCATTGTTCTTCTCTTCCGTTCCTGTGTGGGCGCAAACGAGCGAGATGTTGAAAAATGGCGCATTGATGCGGATTATTGCGAGACGCTCGTCCACCGGAGTGAGCGACAGTACTTGGCGAGAAAGTTTCTCTCACACAACAAATCCAACACCGGATTTGCACTCCGTTACTTGACAGCTGTAGTAGATGTCGCAAGGTCCTGAGTTTTACCTGGCTTGCCCCGTCCATCGGTTCTCTTGAATGGCAGTGATGTCAGCCTTTACTCTCTGAGGACATCAACCAGCCGGGCAGAGGCACCTTCCCCATTAAGGAACCGGACATTCCATGTGCATTCCCTCAAATCGTAGTCCTTAGTTCGTTTGCAGGGGTCGTCATCAGTATAGGAAGTTTTCATCCGAGGGTTTGTTGCTGTTTTCATTGGGGGGGATTTTTACGTGGCGGATTCTCACGTTGGCTCGTTCTCGAACGGGTGTTCGGAAGCTACCTTGAGCATACTTGCGCTAATCCCGGAAGTCGTGAGCTGTTTGATCATTATGTAGAAGAATCGTCCTAGCCACTCCCAAGTGAATGGCGATCAGTAACTTTCCCCTCTTGCGCGGACTTCTACATATGCGGCCAAATAACTCATATATTTATATTCAAGGGGGCGGAAAATTATCACCCTCCAAAAAAGTTTATAAATTTTGCAAATGGCGTCGTATGTCAATCATATATGACGAGCAGACGAGCAAAAATAAAAATTTGGTAAAACATATATTGAAAAAAAAAAAACACAAAAAAATGATGATTAATTTTGCGGCACATAGTGTATATGTTATTGGTATAACACAATTAGAAAGTAATGAAACAACTGAGTATTGAAGTATTTCAAATGCTTTGTTTCATTGAGCCTTTATTACAATTTTCACTCACATTATCATTGTACTACTTATATTTCTGTCTGGAAATATCTTAGCGGAACTAGAATTTAGATTAGTCCAACTGCTGCTCGCAGCTGTTTTAAACTTTTTCTCAGCTTACAATTAAAGAAAACTTAGAGGAACTTGAATACTTGAATCCGATTTCAGAAGTTCTGACGCAGTATGGATTAAAGAAATATTTGACATTGTTGAACCGACCTTGAACCAACTTCGCTGCTAAATACTCCAGTGACCCGAAAACCTGCAAGCTTCTCTGAATCTGCTGAGAATAGATACCAGTTCTAATATGTAATATTAGTGACGACATTTAGAAACTGTTATCGGACTTAGAATGAAAACGCAACCTTTTGAAGTCTTCTATTTAATACTAAGCGGGAATAGTATTCAACTCGAAGTGCTAGATGTGACAGATAATGGCGGAAGAAGAGGTGGAGGTAATGAGATATACTTGACAAGTTCAGTTAATTTGTAATGTTTGCTAAGAACTTCAGTTTAGAATAAGGGGAAGAGTGGGTACACATTCGGGATTTATAAGCAAATATTTGTGTAGGCCATCAACCCAACTAAAAATTAATCTGAAAAGTTATGTGTATGTATGTTTAAAGATAAGTCGCCATGCAGACCTATCGATTTGAGGCTCTAAAAATGTGCAATGGTTCTTTGGAACAGTGGTTTCCATACCCCATTCTTGCAGCTCCACAATAAGATTGGTATTTTACAAATAATTTAGCAAAACGTATTAAACAAAATCGGGCTTTACTTCTCAAATATTGAAATATTTGAATTTTTTTCCTCCGCCGTTCTTAGCAAGCCTTTATTATGCTCCACAGTTGACAAGCAGTTACGCTAAGTACACCTCGAGACAGTAAAAATTAACTCAAACATTTTCGTGACAATATCTCACATCATGCTGACATGACTTCAAAATTCACCTAATGGCACACAAAAATTCGAAAAATCAGCTGGCCCACTTGGAAAACTTGACTCAGGAGTCAAATCGAAGAATCTGTTCACCGTTCCCGACTAAGGACTGTTACATCAGTACAAGTAGCTAAAAATTGCGATAAAAAGTTCTCATCCTCGTCAGTGTAAGCTTTTCCGGAGACTTAAGTAATGAAACCAGTTGAAAGATATTTTCTCAATCTAAACCTCTATTAAAAGCATCTATTCATAAGACTACCAACGTTATAGTTAACTTTGAAATTATACTTTGTACGGCGTGTGCATCGGAATGACGAGTATCAGCACGTAGAGGTATAAGTACTTAGTTAAAAGTAATGCTATCCACCAAATCTTGCATAATTATTATTCAAATGTTTTTAACAAACTCATAAATTTGTTACGAATCTTACCATAAAAGAAGAAAAATTACCCATAACATTATAGTTTATTATGAGTGCTTACTTTCTGTACAACAAACATTCATAGCGAATCTCTTTTCTAGATCTGCGCACTACGATTGCAATTTGTATATTCTCATCAACTACCAAAAGTGAGCAGAGCTTCAAATTAATGTGAACAGCGTGTACACCTAAAAATATACATAGGTAGAAGTATGTGCATACGTATGTATTTAAGTTCACAAACAATAATTTGGCAATTTAAATAAAATGTGTGTACCAGAATGCGGAAAGCGCAACAAGTACCATCCATGGCACAATACAAGTCAAATAGACATACCTGTAAGCAGCAGTCGAAAGCTGCTAGTAATTCTCTGTGTTTGGCTCCCGGTATGAATTGCTGTTGTAGCTGCTGTAATTAAGTGTTATTTCTTGTTGCTGAAAGTCATAGCTAAGCGCAGGCGCAATAAACACACACCCACACAATTAAAAGTGTGAAATCATTTAAATGTTTCTATATTTACTTTTTTAAACTAGCATAGAAATATATGACTTCTGTAAACGGCAAGTAGTAGTACGTGGATATGTTACAGGTTCTTTTGATTGGAGAGATTCTCATCTGCGAAAACAATTACTAGTTCCCAAAAATTTAATGCGTTTTTACGCAGTGATAATAATCAAAAATATTCAAATATTTAAATGTCTGAAATAATTAAATAAATGTTAAAAAATAAAAAAATACAAAAAAATAAAATCTGAAATTTTACTATTTACACGCGTTACGTAGGTCAAAACTATGCCACAAAGATTTGGTTTTATTGTTGACAGAAAAATTAGAGAAAATTAATTTCTGGGTGGATTTTCTTCAGAGAAATCTTCATACACCTATTGTATAATATTATTATCTTAATATTATAATTAAGAAATACAAACGCCTTTTCAGCTCGCAATGGTTTTTATTTCCCATTTTATGTTGAGACGTTTTGGACTACATTTTTTATTCACAATAAATATGGAATTATCAAAATAATTTCAAAAACAACTTTAATCAAGCAAAACTGAACATGGACCCGACTTTGTTTTTCTACTAAATTTTGAGTTCAAGTGAAAACGAAGGAGATGAAAAATAAGGAAGCGGCTGTGGAATAGTAGTAACCATTGGAATTGTCGCATTTTATAAATGACGAGGCGTCTTAAAGTAAGTACCGTTTTGACATAAAAAAACAACAAGTACATTTTTTCCAAAAATAATTTATTCACTTGAAAGGCCATACTTTACTCTACTTTTCTACATAATTCCCATTACTATTGAGCATTTCTCGTATCTTGGGACCAGCTTTTGTATGCCATCGACAAAGAAGATTGCCGCCTAGTTAGACAACCACTGCTTCGCAGCCGTTTTCAATTTGTCGTCAAGTGCATAAACAAATGGTAATCGCTCGAGCTAGATCGGGACTGTATGGAGGGTAGTCCAATTGTTGTTCGAGAAAACTCAATGCACTGCCCAATCTTTTGGTTTTGTGCTCATCGGTCAACATTTTTGGCACCCAGCGTGAACACAATTCCCGATAATTTAAACGTTCGGACACAATTTCTTAAAGAACACTTCCTGAGACAGCAGGAAACTTTTAAGCTAAGGACGAAATCCTGAATCGTCTGTTCTCTTTCACTTTACAGTCCACTTTTTGAATCAGTTCATCGGTAATGACTGAAGGTCTCCCACTTCGTTCCTCATCATGAATGTTTATGCGGCCATCTTTAAAGGCCTTCACTTCCACTTCCACTTCACTGATTTGGGCACAGAGAAACGTTATTACAGCACGCACTTCACAGTCGGTGGGATTCTCAATAGGTGTAGCATTTTAAAATCACGCAAACAGATGTAGACTCGATCGGATGGTTCCGTAATGGCGTCTGTGGGTTCCCAACCGATGTAGCTACATGACGCGCATGCGCTAAACGGCAACCGCAGCGACGGCGGCGTAATTTAAAAACGGTACTTACTTTGAAAAAACGCCTCGCAAATAAGAAAGTTTATTTATAAATCATTCATTCCAGATTTTTAAAACGTTATCGTTTGACGAAAGAGGCTTTCTAGTATATTATGGTGGAACTAAATATAAATTATACAGATTCTGAAGCGGTGTCTCAATACTACAATTATTAGCCACTCTAACGATTTTAGCTGCAGGGAGTGACTACCTCATTGGAAAGTACCAAAACATAGTCAGTAGAATAACACCGACGCTTCTGCAACTCCTTTTACTTCGAATTCAATTTATGATATTTATAGCAATAATAGCAAATTTTATGCAACATTTTCGTTTATTTGCAATAACGAAGTTAACTTATATTTTTCCGGCATTTATTTTGTATAATATTATTTTTTATTAGCATCAATCTCGTAAATTTGTCAACTTTTGGACTCTCTTTAGGTACGAGGGCGAATCAATAAGTCCGTGACTTTTTGTATTTCTGACCTCTTTACTGAAAAAGGGTAGTCTGCTAAAGGCAGCTGTAAAACACAAACTAACTGACGCAGCACGTTTACATTTTGACAGGAGTCACCTGGCAGATGCCTGCTGACAGGAGCAGTATTTCTTTTTCAGTAAAGAGGTTAGAAATACAAAAAGTCACGGACTTATTGAGCTGCCCTCGTATCTCAGGACTGGATAAATGTCTTGGCAGTCTGAATCCAGATACAGTGCCAGCTCGCTAATCCGAATTAATGATTGCAGACCCTGATTCGGATTAACGAGATATTCGGATTACTGGATGTGCTGTTATTATGCTTATAATTCACTATATTCGAAAATAAAACAAAAGCCAGGATTTCAAAACAAATTTATTTTATTTTTATTAATCAACAATGAAAAAATTAAAGATTTTTATAAATACATATGTACATATGTATGTATTTACATATTACGTTTTTTTTTAACGTAGATAATTAGTGATGTAGGTTTGCTTGTCTTTCAGTGCACATGCTTCTAAAGCCTTGTTCCGCAATTCTTTTAGCATTAATATGTAATCTGATTGCAGACCTCGTTCCTTTGCCCAATCTATTGAAATATTTAAGGCCTGCAGAGCTTCCCGATTTTTAACGTGTTTCGTAATTAAAGGCTCTGGTTCCACATTTTCTGTGTCTGATTCTGAACTACTACACGAAGTATTGTCAGAGTTCATAATCCAGCTAAGAACTTCATCTTCAGGAATATGCACGTCATTGTTGCGGTGAAATAAGTTGGTTATTGTGCGAAATTCTTCTGTTTCTTCAACACGATCATTCTCTGGCAACTCTTGTTGTAACAATGATAGAGGGATGTTATCATCTGAAGCCCACCTCTGAGAATGAATATGCTTCCAACAAGACTTTATAGAAGAATTAGCCACCCTGTCCCAAGATCGTTTAAGCAATTCACAAGCGTCCTTTAAACTGAATTGTTTCAAAAAAATGTCTGAATCATCCGCTACAGAGCTTACCAGTTCACACAAGAGATCTTTTTTGTAAAACAGCTTAGTTAGTCGTATCGCGTTCTGATCCATGGGTTGAATAATACTAGTACAATTTGGGGGTAAAAACATAGTTTTATATTGCCCACATTCAGATACCAGCGGCTCTCCATGACACTTCGCATTATCCAGTAACAATAAAGCTTTTTTGGGCAAATTATTTTCAATTTGATAGGCTTTTACCTGTGGTATAAACGATTTAAAAAACCATTCAGTAAAAATATATGTTGTCATCCATGCATTTTTCGATGCGTAATATTCAACAATATGTTGTTTTTTAAACGAACGTGGATTTTTTGATTTCCCAACCACAGCAATGTTAAGCTTGTGAGTTCCAGTTTTGTTAGCACAGCACAAGAAGGTGATTCTCTCTTTGCTCATTTTGGTACCAGGAGCAGACTTTTCTTTACAATGCACTGAAGTTTTTTCTGGAAACATTTTCCAAAAGAGTCCAGACTCATCAGCATTGTAAATTTGGTCGTCAATCAGATTTTCAGTCTCGATAATGTCATTGAGCTTATTTTGAAAATCAGGTACAAGATCAGGTCTAGCAGATAAGGATTCGCCGCATATTTTCAAAGTTCGCACAGAAAATCGCTTCTTAAAATTTCGCAACCATCCGTCACTAGCGTGAAATGATTGATTCGGATACATTTTTTGATGAAGTGATTTAGCTTTTTGTCGTAAAATTTTTGCTGAAATGGTTTGATGCCGTGACCGCTTCTCTTCAAACCAAGCAAACAACTTTATCTCTAATTCTTCATTCTCTCCCGATTTGAGTGTCTTGCGCTGTTTTAAAAGTTTGGCATCAGAATTCTCAGCAAATCTTATAAAAGAATAAATATGTATGTACAGTAATATTTACAGAATACATTTTTTACACAGGCTTTTTACCTTTTAATATTTTCAGCATTTCTTTTTATGTCGCAAATTGTTGAAGCTCCTACACCAAATTTCTTTGCTAAAACTTTTCTGATTGTCCACGATTTACTTCTTCTATTATTTTAAGCTTATCAGCTAATGACAGTGTTTTATGTGCACGTTTTTTTGCCATGTTATTTAAATTGATGTTTTCGCGACTAACATCACAACTCAACTATTCGCAACAAGATAAATACACACTTACATACATATAAGGCTCTGTATTTCAATAATGTCCCGTTAGTTATAAAATACCGTTCATGGTTTTGTAAAAAAACAGACTCAAAAATAAAAAAACGAAAATTCGGCTTAGCGAGCTTGCAACGAATGCGGACTATAGAGCGCGCAATGCGTCATAAATTCAATTCGGATTACTGGATAATTCGGATTATCGAGCTGGCACTGT
>JAYXIM010033230.1:0-10501 GCA_037575425.1 Anastrepha fraterculus
TTCGGAAATCGGGAAATCGGCCAAGAATGTGTTAGGATCAGTTGTTTGGAATGCAAAAAAATTATGTTTGTGGATTACTTGCAAACGGGTAAAACAATAAATTCTCATTGTTATTGCAACCTTTTAGGCCTGCTTAAGGAAAAAATTCGTCAAAAATTACACATTTTGCTAAAGAAAAGAATTTTTCTTCATCTGTGTCACAAGAGCATTTTGACAATGGCTAAAATCCATGAATTAAAGTTCGAATGGTTCGAGCATTCACTGTTTTCATCAGATTTGGACTCTAGCGGCTTCCATCTGTTTCCATACCTAAAAAAATTCATGCGTGGAAAATACTTTTCACCAAATGTTGAGCTCATAACTGCTCGGGAAGCATATTTTGTAGCTCTTCCAGATTCTCACTTCCGGGATGGAATTTGTAAATTGGTGTATGGGAGATGTGTTGATGTTGAGGGAAACTATACGGAATAAAAAAAAAAGACCCGGGACTTGCGAGTATCGCGGTTAACAAAATCTCTAACTCTTTAGCTAGGATGGGCTCCGGATCAAGGAAGTTGGCCTTAGAGCCTGTTCTGCCAGTCAGTCCTGTGGCCATCAAAGTCACGGTTAGCAAACAGGTTACTTTAACCCACAAGCGAGCCGGGCAGGCTGAGAGAGGCTGCAGAAGGATAAAATTTGTATTATTTAATTTAATTAATTTAATTTAATTATTTGTCATGTCCGACTGACTCACGCAGATCCTCCTGGAAGGAGGAATGTAGGCAGCTCGTTGTACTGATAATACAGGGTGAACGATATGAAGTGTTACCAACTTCACACTGCTTGTATCTGTAAAACAGCTCATGAAATCAACGTCAAAATTGTTCTAATGATAGTTCAATATTCAATATATTGTTTATAAGCCATCAAAAGCATTTGAGTCTCAGTTTTGTTGATTTTTTTTTTCAGTGATGGAATTCAAACGTAATGGTGTGATTGCGTTATGTTTGGCTGGAAAATCACAACCAGCCATTGCTCGTGAGCTCAGTCACCTCAAAGTGAATAAAATGTTTGTGTATCGCACTATAAAACGTTACAATGATACTGGTAGCATTGCAAAACGCTATGGAGGTGAAAAAAAACCGCAACAACGCCAGAAATGGTTCGGAAAGTGAAAGCTCGACTTGAACGAAATCCATGTCGAAGTGGAAGAAAAATGACCAGAGAACTGAAAATATCGCACGACCGAATTCGACGCATATTGAAAAATGAGCTCAAGGCCAAGGCTTAGAAGTTCCAAAAGCACACGATCTTTCACCCCAGCAAAAAAAAAGTTCGGTGCGAAAAAGCAAAGGAGTTGTTTGCTGTGAGCTTGCACGAACGTGGCGAATTTCCTATCATTGTGTTTTCTGATGAAAAAAGTTTCCCAATTGAGCAGTTCATAAACAGTCAAAACGATCGTGTTTACTTGACCGAACGCTCATACGAGAATTTGAGCCTACGTATGGCCACTCGAAGCAATTTCCCATCGCAAGTAATGGTTTGGGCCGCAGTGACCGCTGATGGACGCTCTCCAATCGTTTTTATCGAGCCTGGTGTCAAAGTGAATGCAACTTATTATCGGGAAAATGTTTTAGAAGCTGCTTTAGAGCCGTGGACACGCAAACATTTCGATCGTAGACTATGGCCATTCCAACAGGACTCGGCACCATCTCATAAAGCTCGTGTGAACCAAGAATGGATAAAAAATCATGTTCCACACTTCATTTCGTCCACACAATGATTTTCGCATACGTCAGACACAAATCTGATGGACTATTCCTTCTGGTCCATTTTGTAGAGCAAGGTGAGGACTAAAAAATATGCCAGTATGGATGCGCTGAAAAAAGCGATTATACGAGAATGGGCCAAAATACCTCAAAATCACATTCGTACCGCATGCAACTCATTTTTTGACCGTTTGAAGGCTATAGTCAAGGCAAAAGGTGGTCATATCGAGCTAAAGTGAATATATCGCACAAAAGGGTCACAACTCAAAATTTTCCACACTCGAGCTTGACTTGTTTACAGTAGCACAGAAAACAAACTATGTGACATATCACGCTGAAATTTCCCATGTAAGCTTATAACAGTCCTACCAAAAAACAAAAAATTTATTTTTGCCATATGTCATCCGCGGACCGTTTTATTGATAACGTCTCGTTCATATTTGAGCAGAAGGAACATTTTGAGTTGTGACCCTTTTGTATTTAGGGTGCGATATGTTAAAATTGTAATCAGTTTTGAACAATTTTGTCTTTGAAATCAATAAAAACTAATTTCACACAAAAAAGTTATGGTGTTTTGAATAGGTAACACTTCACGTAATAGTGAACGTAATAGTTCGCCACTTTCTATGGGCGAGATACATCGAAAAAGTAGGCATCTCAGACAGTGCACTCTGCCCATCATGTGGAGAAGAGGATGAAACGTCGGACCACTTTCAGGCTTGAGATCCTTGACACTGATGTGTTAAGAGGCGACCACCTTGGCTCTTTGGCAGCACAAGATCAACTCAGATTTCTTCGGCGGTCGGGGAGATTTAAAGAAAATTAAAATGGGGAACCCGAGTGCAGTACAATGGACTTACCATAATGTTGTCTGAGTGCCTTGCTTGCTGGTCTGTCCGGACAAAAAAGAAGAATACTGAATAAAAAGTATATTTCAAGTCATAAAATTGTGTTTTTCTTAGCGAACCGCAAGACTTATTTAACCAGCCTAGTGTGTATGTAAATCTAAAATTTTATTTTTTTCCAAAAAAAAAAAATATATTTTTTTAACTTTTTAAATATCTTGAAAAAGTGTTATTTTAGCGAAATTTGTAGCATTAATGAAATACAGCAATTGATATATCACTTCTTTTGATCAGTTAATAAATTCGTCAGATATTTCAAATTTTTCTGTAATCCAAAGTCTTTTTTTGGCGATATCTCGAAAACTACATGACAAAAAAAAAAGAGAATTATGTGAATATTCGCACTCAGCCACCGATTTTACATAGGAATTGGATGGTCTGTTACTTATTTGTTGACCAGTGTTAGCTGCCTTCGGAGTACTTGTGTGCTTTATGGAGCTTCATTGATGATACGGTACATTCTACTACTACATATGTACTCGTATATGTGCATGTGTTAGAGTGTTTATGTACACACATACATACAAGCACACAGTTAAACGCGAATGTACCTATAATTTTAATTTTGCTTCATTTCAATTGAAATGATATTAATTTTTGATTAATTTTGGTTTTGTAATTCATGCAGTGAGGCCGTGTGGCAGGCTCAGCGTGATTTGGTATGCGTTAACGTATGTACATATGTATGTATGTAAGTATGTATGTATGTGCACCGACGAAAATACGCGCGTATTCGCTTGTATGTTTTTTTTTTTTGTTTTTTGCCCAAGAAGCTGCGCAACAATGCCAATACGCGTACTAATAACAGCAACGATGACGATGAAAATTGCTACAACAATGTTGAGAATGATGATGCTGCTGTTACGCATGTTTGTATGTATGTACGTGCGTGCATGTGTGCTTTACTGGTGGCTCGGCTGTTGTCTGCTCTTGGCCTACTGCTGCTGCTGGTGGCAGGAGAAAGTCATGACAACCTACGTTAATTAGGTGAAGTGAAGATTGCACCAATTGAACAAATCAAAAAAGGAGTGAAAATCAGTGCACATAAATCAAAAAATATGTATTCATATTTGAGCGTAGACAGAAATAATTAATTGTTATTCTGTCTTCGACCTGATGCTTTTGGCTGTTTTTCTCGTTTGTTTTTGTTTTTTTTGTTTTTTTTGTATAAAACCAGCTTTTACCTGCGGTTATTTAAACTTATTTATTTGTTGTAACATCTCATACATTTTAATTTATAAAGCACGCTGGTATGCCTATTATTCGTTGGTACTGTTGATGATATGGAAATGTGTGGGCTGTAATGTTGTTATCTTCGCACTCCTTCATTTGTACGCCAGGAGAGATGTGCACATCCCCCTAAATTTGTATGATTGATTAAATTGCTGCCTGGGTACTTATTATGAAGATTGATTTTGTGATTCTTTTTTCTCGAGCTTTGGGAAGAGTTTCATTGATGAAATCATTCAATTGGCTGCAATGTTTATTTGTATGTAAGCGCGTAGGAGGCTTAACTGTGTCAGCGTGATTAAATTCATCGTTTAAAATTTATGGAAAATATATTAATTAAATACAAAAATACAATTTCGTATTTTTTTTAATATTCCACACACATTTGCTCCTAACCTATTGGCTAATAAGCAGACAAGTTTTTGGCTGATTTAGTTGTAACTAAGATTTTTTTAATAAAAAGTGTGTCCACAGATAGCGGAAAGGCTGTAGCTAAGAAACCCTCTTGTGAACGTCTTTTATAGCTTTGAGGTTTGATAAAATGAAGTTTAAGGAAATTATTTCTTATTTTACTTTTATTATTACCTTCGTTACTGACTAACCAAAACTCAAAGAACTAAAATTTTCAGAAAGTAAAATGTAAAATAAAATAAACATTTAATTTACCTTAAATGGTATTTGACTGCTTGAAACTTCTTAAAATATTAGGGAGCCTCAAATCAGAATTATTTTTAGGTTGGGTTCTTGGACATGAGGGATATGTGTTAAATAAGATAGATGATCCTTTAGCAAAAAAACGGGCAAACATGCCTCTAAGTGGTCCTGAACCTTTCTGTGGACTTAGAAAAGGCCTCATTAACGAATTTCTCAAAAATTGGGAGGAGAAGAAATTCGTTGCACAATGGCGAAATTCTATCGGGTAGCGACAAGCGAAACAACTCCTAACGTCGAATAGAGAAGTTTTTGATAAGCTTCTTTCGCTCAGCTAAGTAGACTTACGGCTTTTAACTGGTTACTTTACAGGGCACTGTAGCCTAAGTTTCCACTTTAACAAAATTGGTCTCTCGGGGACCATCATTTGGCGATTCTGTGAAATGGACTTTGAAAATTCAGAACACATTCTTTGTGAATGCCCCGCATTAGGAAGAAAACGGCTACACCAACTTGGTGGCATTATAAGTTCTGGAACAATAAACCTTAAAAAGTTTATAAATATACAAAATGGCGCAAATCAATCAAACAATTTTGTTTTTGTGGTGATCTTAAGTGTTATATATCTCTATTTTGACTTTTACGCGCTCCAATGCTTGCCTGTCAGTATACTGCAGCTGACCACTTCTTCTTAGTTGGCGCGATAACCGCTTACGTCATTTTGGCCGAGTTAAACAAAGCGCGCCAGTCATTTCTTCCTAGGACTAACCGGCGCCAGTTGGGCACACCTAGTGAAGCCAAGTTTTTTTACGCCTGATCTTTCCATCGCAGAGGAGGCCTTCCACTTCCGTGACTTTGGTTTCCATGCGGATGACATGACCCAGCCAACATAACCACTGGAACTTTATTCGCTGCGCTATGTCTATGCCGCCGTAAAGCTCATACAGCTAATTGTTTCATCGCCTGCGATATTCGCCGTCACCATCTTCCTGGTAGATTCAGCAACTCCAGTTCCTCGCACTCTCATATTTCGGCCTCTCGTTTCTTCTTTCTGATAATACGTGTTAGGTCCTCGGATCGTACGTACATCTAAAACACTGGAAGTGTGTCTTGGACGATTAGCGTTTTTCGATCAGGAGACAGCCATGTAGCTTGGTATATCTTCTTATGCTAGAATCTGGTGCCATGTTTCGGATCTCGGCGAAGACGATCATTTCTCTTCGTTACCGGATGTTTCGTAGTGCAGGCTGAATTTTCGAGTGTGGGGCCAACACGTCGCGGGTCCCCAGCCCATCGCACAACCTGCTATGTTGGGATGCTTCGCCTTTTCACATTAGCTCGCTCTCGAACGGGTGTTTGCAAGCTATCCAGAGGATATTTGGGCTAAGCTCCCAAGTGAATGGTAATCAGTGACTTTCCCCACTCTCGTGGGCTTTTATATATGGAGCCATCCTCCTGTCCTGTCCAGTTCGCAAGTGTCAAATATGTATGATGACGTAGGACGTCATTTGCAAAAATTAAAAAATACTTCCGCAACACTGACTACTTTTGCGCTACTTCGTAGTTCATACTGCAACAAAAACCGTATAACTTACAGTTTCAAGCTTTGTAAAAAATTTAAAAAAAATTGAACTGGTTTTCATCAAAATTTTAAAGTTGTTCTAATTAAAAAAGTTCGAAAGTTGTTCTAATATAAAAAAAATCTTTCTATGCAGTTTTGTAGCCCATTTCATCTCTGAACTACTAACTTCTGAGTGTAAGCCACCCAGGCAATTTAATTTCTTATATACCTTGAATGTTTTAAGGAAAGTCATCAAAAAGTTAAGATGTAATCTTCATTTACATATTTCTGAATGTTTTGAGGTATATGAAACGTTTATATGGAAAAAGATATTTTCATAAAAATTATTTAAAAAAGTTCTTTCTTTATTTCTTTGCCTTTTTTTAAAGGCTTCTGCCTGCTTTTTCAGTAAAGAAGGGTTAAAGTAGTTGAAAATTCGCATGGAATTTTGATAATTTTTTTTGTTGACGATATTTTGCATTTTTTTCTATATAGCAAATGTAATACAAAATCGAGTCCAATATCAGACTTCTTCAAGTAATGCGTTAAAAATGTACCTATAAAAAATTATTGAGAAAAATTTTTAAATTTCTCAGCGAATTTATTGAATCACTTTGATTATTTAATTTAACGTCAATCGACATTCATAATCGAAGTATCTCGGCGTTAGAATCTTTTCCGGTGCCTACGCTCCCATATATACCAAAAAAAAAACATGATAGTCGCTTTATTTACTCTCGAAATTGAGATGGTTATCATCGACTGTCTTGAATATATTTTCTTTGATGGCGCCGCATCAGTTATTAGTGCAAATAAAAGTCTGGATGATTCAGGTGCGATATAATAGGGTTTGGCGCAATTTTTGGGCTCGATTTCAATAATTCGAAAAACTTTCGCTGACAACATCTAAGGTCGATACTTGCGTATGCAAATTTATGATTTGTTATCCATTTTACAAAATTTTCCATACAACTGTTTTCTATCGAGAATGTAAAAAATGGTATTGTAATACAAGACACGACCGTATTTAGCTGCTTGATTAGAGTGATTAACCAAACACTAGGCCGGGTCGATTTGTGGGGAGGCAAAAAAATCGCCCATTGTTCTGTGAAAATCATATTCTAGGGATCAAAATAAGAAACTTTGCCGAAGGAACCACACCTCTAAAACGAATTCTGATGTCTCCCAATTTGGGTCGAACTTTTTAGTTTCTTTTCTCATGTAAAGGACAAAAATGGTGATATTTTGAAATGATTGCATGGGGAACACCCCAGGGGAGTTCCAGGGGGTGTGCCACTGGCATGGGTGGATCGGCCGTCCAAAGTTAATGGGGGTCGGTCATACATTTGGACTCGATTGGAGCACTCTAAATGGGTCAAAGGTGGATTTTTCGTTCAACCCAAATTGGGGGACATCAGAATTCGTTTTAGAGGTGTGGTTCCTTCGGCAAAGTTTCTTATTTTGATCCCTAGAATACGATTTTCACAGAGCAAAGAGCGATTTTTAAATCGACCCGCCCTACCAAACACAGATGTGATAGTTACTATGGTTTTTATATTTGTCTGCATAGTTGGTAGGAGAGAATATGCGATTACAACCTGTAGTGCAATGGAGAGTTAACGGGCGTGATTTTCAGCGACAAACTTTTTGAAATATACACTTGAATGTATTCAATGACAATTCCTATTAAGTTTTACATTTTTTTAATTTGTATTTTTTTTACCACTTAGTTGTTAATGTCTGCTGTTGGGATAGTAATTTAATTATGCTCTTTCAAAGCTAATTTTGTTTCGATGGACTTTGAAACGGACGTCATGACAATTTAAATGATATAACTCGTCGTCTCGCACCAACGAAACAGTATTAAACATACACATTACAGCATTAAACGCCGATTTACTCTCCAGTGCCGTTTGAGGGGTTACATACGTCCAGCAGCGCCAAAAATGCGCTAAAAGAAAAACTATTTTTAGAAGGGATAACAACAGAAATAAATATAAAAAAGTTTGATACTTTGTTTATTAGTACTTAAATTTAACAAAAAAGATTTTTTAAATTTTTTTTTTACAAAAATTAGTGTATAAAAAATCACGTGACTTAAAGTACAATGAAAAAAAGTTGCTCCACGGTCTGCACCATTTCTCCTTGAAATGTTGATGGATCTGTACAAAGTAAAATAATTCTTGTAAAATAAAGTTGTAGTTATAGTCTGCCCAGCCGGATTTTAGAATTTCGAAAAATTTTGCAATTTACGACATTTTAAGAAAAAGTATGCGTTTTATGTCATAAATATCACACTTCAATTATGTTTATAAAATTTTTCAATAAAAATATCAGAAACCCAACCTAAAGAGAAAACACTTTCAAATATTAAAAAAAAAAACTGCATCAAAAAGTATTAAAAACTGCATTAGTGAGCACCGGAAAAAGTAGTATCGAGATAAATGAGTTTCAAGTTTGAGGTACAGAAGCGCACGGACCGCCCTCTACCTAGTTAATGGGCTGTAGAGGCTAAAATATTGGGAATTTCTGCATGAAAATTTCACTGTATGTTTTTAAGATACTATACTTTCGAAATATATCGAAAAAATAATTAGTTTTTTTCAAAATTCTGGACGTATGTAACCCCTTGAAGTTCCTATCGAATTCAAAATTAATTGCATTCGATACATTAGCAATGGCTCCAACGGAAAAAAAACATGCTATGGTTGAAAAAAAATTTTAAGTACAGTAGAAACTCGATTCTTGCACACCTTCGGCACTTGCACCATTTATTGTTTTGTCTTTCTCTTTTGCTCTTTTTATCGTCGATGTCATTTTATTACTGACATTTTTTTAATTGCATCAGCTGAATGAATTTAGGGGAAGTACCGCCTAGTTCATTTGCTGATGAAATGACAGTTTTGCGTTAACTTTTGCATGTTGTGGTCTCATAATGGCATAGAGAAAATTTACACTGCTTACAATAAAAGTAAATGTTTACATTCTGAACAAATTAAATGCGGGAATTTCCATTAAAGCATTAGCTAAAAACTTTCACGTGCATAGAGCAACAACAAAAAAAGTACATACACATTTTTTTATGCGATTTGAATCTGGTACAGGTAAAAGGAAAACTATTAAGATGTCTGAGTTCCCAAAAATGGAAAAGGTGTTGTTCCATCGGCTTGCGGATTAAAGAGCCAAAAACTTACCAATCACAAGTGATGTGCTAAAAGAGAAAGCCAAGTGCTTACTTGCCAAAATTCAGAAAAAGCCTCCCTTCAGAAAAGGTTTCCATGCTAGCAATGGTTGGGTTACGAACTTTAAAAGAGGCATGGAATACGGGCTAAAAATTGGCGAAGAAAAATTATCAAATAAGAGAGACTACATCAACCCATTTTCCCAATTTTTGGACAAATTTAACACAACAACTATGGAGTTAAACTTGACAAAAGAACAGAAATACAATGCCGTTGAATTTGGCTTATTTTGGAAGCTCTTACCCCATACAACTCTTGTGCACGCAGCAGAAACCTCAGCTCCGTGCATACGATCAGTAAGGAGAGAAATAACAAGCAAGGCAGTACAATGGTTTCACAGAGCATTTGTTTCAGAGGTATGTTAATTTTTTGTCAAAACAAAAAACTTCAAATAAAATTGCTTACACATCCTCCACAATAATAAAATCACTATTTTATTGAGTGATTTATTTGGTTATTATCCACTTCTGTTGCCATCTCAATTATTGATGTATATATGAAAGTTTATCAACCCCCATAGTTGAGCGCATTTGAAGAGGCATCCAAATGCATTTTTACTCTGAAAAAAAAAACTAAGCAAAGGAGGATTTGGATAACCAAATAGTCTTGCGCAACGTGACCGCAATTACATTTTACATTTGAGATCGCAATAAAACTTATCGCACAAGTTTTCCTAAGGTTTATGATTACGTTGAATGCAGCGAAGCAAAGAGAAAATCCACCTTCGATTATAAAAAATTTGTTCGCAATCTTCTCTTGGTATGAAATTCAATATTTTCACAGTGATTTCCACTCGCCGTGTCCTTAATTTCATAAATCACTTTCCGAAATTGTTCGCTATCAATTGGTAATATATAACAAGGTGGCGCAAAATTAATCACCCCATCGGAAGATTTATAATTTTTGCAAATGGTGTCGTACGTCTATCGTATTTAACAATGTGTAGACGTGGTTTGTTGCTGTTGTTGTTGTTGTTGTTGCAGTATGTTTACTGAAATCATCTTGCACCGTTTTACTGGCACTTTCATCGTTGATGTCTTTTTTTTTTTTTTTTTTTGAGATCCAGATAGAAGCGTAAATTTTTTATCTCTATATCTGAGATTGCATTAATTTGCTGTAGGAAAGGTTTACCGAAATAGCGAAATCTGGTTCTTGCTAAGCTTG
>JAYXIM010033231.1:0-10544 GCA_037575425.1 Anastrepha fraterculus
CACAAAATCGAAATTTTTTTTCTTCACTCATCTTATAGTAAATCATTTCAAGAATGTTGTGTCAAAATTTTAAGTGGATCGGAGCACAACACTCAAAGTTATAGCCTTTGTAGGCACTCTACCTCGAATGCGGAGCATCGATAATTTTTCAGAGTTATTTTTTCAAACGCGTTTTTCCCGAAATGACTTCTTAAAAGTCGGTGCCAATCACAACTCCGAAACTATTCAACCGATTCTTTTCAAATTTGGCACACGTTTTCTAAATCAAAAATACCACCCCCCTACACTGTTTTATTTTTATTTTTTTTTTTAAGGTTGTTTTTCACTTACAAATATGGCGAAATTTTTCGCCAAAAATGCTCGTTTTACGTTTTTTTGCCACCAAAACTACAAAAATGGAAAAAAAAATTTTTATTAATGGGGGGGGAGGGGGAGCATTACGTCATACTTTAACTGAAAAATTCGACTTTTTTATATTAGTTTCAGATGATTCTACGACGAATGCCGATTGGCACCGCAGAGCACCTCTCGAAAAACATATCTCCAAAAAAACTCTGTCATGGGCTTATTTGTCAATATTTTATTATTAATATTTTTTAAAAACTTATTGAAAAGATGTACAATAACATGCAACTGATTTTATTAAAGAATCTTAAGCCATATTTCTGTAAAAAATTCAAAAAAAAAAAAGTGTTTTTTTAGCGCTAAACCCTACCACCCCCTTAATCCAACAAGCGAGCAGCACTCGGACATGTCCACCGCAGGCGAGCGTTGCTCGTTCGAATAATAAAGGTTAATCGAAAAAATTGAGTCGAATAGCTAGTTAAAGGAATAAAAAATATCAATGCATGAAAATGTCTCTGCAGTTTGGAAAACTATAAAGAGATCATATTTTGTCAAT
The DNA here is from genome assembly GCA_037575425.1 of Anastrepha fraterculus. Lineage (NCBI taxonomy): Eukaryota > Metazoa > Arthropoda > Insecta > Diptera > Tephritidae > Anastrepha > Anastrepha fraterculus. The sequence continues at coordinate 902 of JAYXIM010033231.1, forward strand.
AGAACGACATTAATAGCATATCGAAATATGTCGACACTATTTTTTGGCGATTTGTTGAAGGTGTGAATATAGACGATATTTTTTAACAAGAAACTGAGATATTAAATGTGAAATTCTTAGAGTGAATAATTGAATGATATTCTAGAGAAATTTAACACCTTCCAAGATACATATTTTATGAAGCCATAGCAAAGTTGGAGCTCAGATGAATAAATCAGGAACATCGTTGAAATTTAACAATCAACGCGAAATTGCTACAATTTAGAGGCAATTACGCCTCAATGTCATTGGAAATTTCTTCAAAGATTTTCCTGAAATATCCCTTTCTTCCCTAAATTTCTGCACGCCCATACCTCCGTACAATTCCCGCCTCCTTTTGATTAACTTTGAATCCCTCGAAAGTAGCAGGACTTTTCTTTCCTTGTCTAATTTGCACGGCTTGGTAAGTTGCGTAATCGATTGCACCGCATTACTGCTAGCTAACAAATTTCTTATTCATGCGTGAACATGCGTGCTGAAGTTTGCTAGAAGACCGGTGATTTTAGACCTGAGAATTACTTTAGGAGACGTGTAATAAACTTTGAAAACTTTTTGAAATAAAATATGTATTGGAAGAAATCTTTTTTTATTTAGTCAGAGTAAGTCTAATAGTTTTTTACTGTACGATATTTTGTAAACAGTTACCTTTGTGTAACGGTACTTTACAAAAATTACAGATACATCGTTTTTCGCTTCTTTTATTGTGAGATTTGCAAACATGGCATACTCTTGTGGGAAATTGTTTCTTTCCTGTTGCTTTTATATCTTGAAAAGTGTTCTGTTTCATGTTACCGGACATTCTACCGGGCTGGTCTATGGTTGCAACAGTTGCTCTTGAAGTGGCTAATTGTTATTATACAAGGTTATCCAATAACAGGTGTTACAAGTGAAAGGATTGCGCACCTTTAGTGGAATTGTAGGAGTGTATAATTTCTGGCTTTGATGTAACTTCGTTTAAAGCGCCAGTAATGTGCATTGTGGGTAGTAACATCACGTTCTTGTTTTGCTTAGGCTTTTAAGACACCATTGTCATTTCCTTATCAAACGCAAACATTGATGATTCATTTGGGCGAGATTTTGTTTCCAATAACTCTGCCGGTACTTCTGCTTTATTTTTGCGTAAGGTTCCCACGATAGTCAATTTGTATGGATTAGCAAGTAATTTTTGTGCTAAGGGAATACTGGTAAACCAGTTATCCATTGTAACGTTTCGATGACTTCCATGCAATGGTTTGGTCAAATTTTCAACGAAGTAATTGGCTAATGGAGCACCATTGGTTTCAGTGGATTTACCAAGATAAGGACTTGCATTTATTACATACTTTGTCGCTACATCACATAGCATAATAATCTTTAAACCATATTTGTTTGGCATATACATGCGGAATGGGCACCTTCCCCGGAAACCTACAAGTTGTTCATCAATTGTAACATATGATCCTGGCTTGTAAGACTTTGTGCAGTTGTAAATAAAGATGTCCCATATCATGGATATTGAAGCAAAAACCATTTCTTTCATGCGTTCTTCTCTTGTCAATTGATTATCGAACCTTAGGGCGTTTATCAAAAAGTTAAACCTGTTACGGCTCATGGTTGCTATGTACCTGTCGCCTGAGTAATTGGGGTCAAACAGTACATCCGTGGTGAGATGATTATTTTTTAAAGTTGCGGAAAGAAATATAAGTCCAAGCAAGGCCTTCAGTTCACAAAGATTTGTATCTGAAACAGTGCAGTCTTTGATTTTATACTTATCTCGTAGTTGTGCAATTTTTTTGTTCGTTCCCAAAGCACTTCGTTAAGTATTTCGTCGTTAAAAAATAAGCCAAACGCATCGATGGGTTCGATAGCATCCTTGGATCCTGGATATGGACCTCGTTTATGCTTTATATTAATAACAGTGTTTAAAAAACGTCCGCTTTTAATAATATTTACCTAGTCGAATATAAACAACATTCATAGCCATTGCTCTTCCGCTACTACGGTGCACTGGATTGCTACTCCAAACATGACCATTCCTACCCAAAAGTGAATTAGAACTGGATGCATCTTCAATGTCATTTAGTTGTAGCTGCACAGGTCGTGCTGACTTTTGTTTTTTTGCCGGGGGACCTTTATTTCTTTTTTCAGATGCCATATTTTGAGCGGACTTCACAGCTTTCATCAGTTTCTCTTCAAAAGTATTTTCCTGGAATTCAGGAGAGTAGTCTGGATGCTCCAAACTATCGTCGCTGTCAAAATCAACTTCCTCTTCAAGGTTGTACTCAGAAAAGCTTACATCGCTGTCAATATTGTCCAGGAGGGCTTCTATTTCTGCATCCGCAAGGCAACGACTTGAGTTTTCCATTATTTTCTTTTATTTCTCCTGAAAACCGCACGGAACATAAATTTCATTCACAAATATTTATACGCTAATAACGAGACCACGTGAAACTTACGTACAAAAATTTATACGTTAATGCTAAGACCACGTAAAATTTACGTGCACACTTTGTTTTAAAGAACGATTACAGCTAAACGCGAAGTAACAACTGATTTATGATTCATTTGTTAACCCTAGAAAACTAAACCTTTTTTTTTAACGCTTAGAACTAAAGTTCGCCTATCAGGCTACTTTTTAAAAAAACAAAATTCTTCTCTAATTTTTGTTAAGTTTTTGTATTGAAAAACATTTTATTTTTTAAGAGTTGAAGTATTTAACTATAATATAAAAAAATATTTCATCAAATTGTTTTTATAAGCCAATTATGTACTTACTAAATTAACACTTAAATTTTTTTTTTTTGCAAGGATATCATTTAGAAAAAGTTTCATAATTTTTTTTTCTTTAAAACAAAAACATAAAATTCATATTTTTCTTATAGCTATTTGTACTAAGTTTCATAAAAATAAAGAATTTCAACTATATTATTAACATTTTGCTTTGTACATAAAAATAAATTCAGACCTTTTTTCTTATATCACATGCATAGCAATTTGGGGATCTATGTTCCAGGCAGTATGTTCTATTGCATTTTGCACAATAATAAACACTCGTACGTTTCTTGCTTGATGGACAGTAATTGCACATTGATCTTTTCCCTTTTTTTGTTTGTGGTTCAGAGTTTTCTTGCTGCTCTTCGGAGCTATGAATGGAGTCGGTTATTGCTTCACGAACTCGTTTTTGCATAGATGGTATTTCTTGAAGTCTCATTGAGAGCCAGTCACAGCACAAATCCTTACTAAGATCCTTCATGAAATCCCTTCTGCTCATTGGCTTTATTTGTTTTTGGTCACAGTTTGAAACATAGAGAATATAACTATTCAATACTGCCATATTTATCATACCGTAAAACATACATAATGGCCAACGCCTGGTTTTGCGGCTGCAGCTGGCATGACAACACATCTGATCAAAAGTGCCAACAGCATGTTTTGTTGCATTATAGGATTCAATAATTACAGGTTTTTTTGATAGTGAGTTAAGTGTGGGTTCGTCGTGCATAGCTGATATTAAAAAAACAGTTTTATGAGGCTTTGTTTGGAAACCGAACATGGATGTTCCAATACGACGGGATGTATTATGCTTGAACTTATCTGGAATTTCTTTTTTGTTAGTTTTGATTGTTCCAATTAAAGTTAACTTATAAGGATCCGCTAATAGCTCTTCTGCTAATGGTATGGAAGTGAACCAATTGTCTACAGTTATGTTTCTATTTGTTCCATGTATAGTTCTAGTGAGAAGCTTACTATAATAAGAACCTAACGGTTCGCCAGCTACTGTATTAAAATTTTTACCCAAATATGGTGAAGCATCAAACATATATTTAATTCTGAAATCGTAGACTAGCACAATTTTTATTCCATATTTTGCTGGTTTGTTTGGTATGTACATTCGGAATGGACATCGACCTCTAAATGCTAGTAGCTCTTCGTCTATTGTCACATATGACCCCGGTTTTAAGTTATCTCTACATTGCTGAATAAAAATCTCCCATATGTTTCTAATGAGAGCAAATTTATCGGTCTTTCTTCTATTTTCTCGGGTGTTCCGATCATCAAAATAAAGGCAATTTATAAGAAATCTGAAACGTTCCATACTCATTGTAGCAACATTTTTAGATCCGCAGAGCAAAGGATCAAAAAGCTCTTTAGTTGACAAATGGTTGTTCTTTAGCGCACCACTTAAAACCCAAATTCCAAGAAGAGCGCGAAGTTCTTCTGTTTTAGTTAATGATGTGGTTGTGGTTTGTTTTTTGTAATTATTGGATTTAACTTTAATGTCTTCGTTGGTATAAAGAAGAATTTTTTCAATTATATTTGGTGTGAAAAATTTTTCAAAACAATCTAAAGGCTTTGTAACGTCCCTAAATTCTCTCTTTGATTCCGGTAAAATATGAACAATATTCCTCGCTGGAGTTCTACTTGAGCTTCGTTTTGTAGAAGACGGTTCAGTCGACCAAATGAAATTGTTCTTACCTCTTACAATAGCTTCGGAAGGCTTGATTATTAAAGAGTCATTAGGTTGGTCATTACTTTGTGGTACGTCTATAGGTGAAACTGCAACAGGAGTCAATTCTTGATTGCCTACAATTATATTTTCAACTTCATCTTCAGATTCAATTTGAAAGTTGGGATCAATTAGACTATCGTCTGAATCGAAATCCTTTTCTAAATTGTCCTCTATTTCGCTTCCATTTAGCGACAGCTCCTCCAGCCATTTTTCTATTTGGGAGTCAGAAGTACACATCTCTAAGCGAAAAAGCCATTAACATTATAGCTATTGTCGCAAAAAAAAGGAAATATTTATAAATAATATGTAGTCAGAAAAATACCTTTAATACTAAACCTCGCCTCTCAGGCAATACGAATTAATATATCTCCGTAACAAAAAAACTTTGTGCAATGAACGTTCGCCCACTAACTCACTCAAGATACTACTATAATGGTTTGAAAGCTCGTGCGGCCACTTGCATTCAATCATAATGAAATACGTAAAAATTACAATCTTTGCGCCTCAGAGACGGGGTTTAGTTTTCTAGGGTTAATGCAAGAGTAAAATAAAGGAAGCACTGCCAAGAGGTCGTAGCGATAGCGCTGAACGGTAAAGTGTAACTGACTTTTTTTTGCGACACACACGCAAAATTTAAAATTTTAACGAATTTTTATGGCCGGAATTGGATGGTCTTTATCTGAACAACGTTTATTTTCAACAAAATGGCGCTACGTGCCACGAAAACATTGATCTTTTACGGGAAAAGTTTCCGAATCGTGTTATCTCTCGAAGAGGTGATCACAATTGGCCACCGAAATTTTGTGATTTAACACCTTGTGACTTTTTTCTTTGGGGTCACGTGAGAAAGAAGGTCTACGCCAACAGCCCAGGATCGATTCAAGACCTCAAAGACAGAATTCGTGAGCAGCCACTTTGCAATTCGGTTATGGAAAATTTCATGAAAAGTATATTTCCTGTAAGAGTGGTCGTGGTGGTAATTTGCCTGATGTTATTTTCCACTATTAACAGCATACCTTCTTCTTTATAATGAAATAAACGTCCGATCATATAAATTAAAAAATAGCATTTTTCTTTGAATATCAAAATAATACCTCTTATTGGAAAACCCTTTACAGAATAAAGTTGTTATTGTAAATAATGCGGTGTTTATGATATACATTGCCGTTTTCTTTGTCCATTTTACAGTAGTAGTAAGTCATATGAAGTATATCTGCCCCATCAACACGTTTCATATGTTTGTTGTTCTCTGTTATGCACAAATGTTTTTCATATAGTCCTTAGTTTTTCTATCTAGTTTTTTAGTTGTTATAATATCTGCGCTATGGATGTTACTTATCATTTTAACTTGCCGGATATGTTGATATATCAGTAGGAGGACGTCATCTTTGCGACGAAAACATATTTCATTTTTCCTACACAATTTTTTAGCTCTGTGAGTAAACCTCTATTTAATCTTACTGTTTCACTCTTATTTCCCTTTTTAAAAAAATTCAGCAGTTTTAAGACTATTGTAATAATTGTCTTGATATAGATGGTGCCACTTATCAAAAACTGGACGTAAAAGAAAAAAGCATAGAGCCCTCTAATTTTTTGCCAATTCCAGAGTATATTTCAATGTTTATAACATAACCAGATTTGCTTTCGCAAACTGCACGTACTGGAACTCCATATTGTACAATTTTTTCCGGATTATACATCCTAAAACATTGCCGTCCTCTCCATTGAATTCGTCTAAAGAATTAGTTTGCAAAACTCCTGAAACTTTGGGATGAAATGATTTAAAAGTGGTTGTACAGGGTGGACCATATAGCGCTAGCTTTTTTAACCACCTATTCTTATGAGAATGGTAACACAAATGATATGTCAAATGTGTTCATAATTTACTTAAAGGTTTGACATTTACGAAATGGGACGTTATACGCTTGAACATAATTGGGAAATATTGAAAACCTATTTCCAAAGTGGTGAGTCTTTTTTTTCTTTTCTGGTTTTCACATCGGTGGCTACGTCAATAAGCAAAATTGTCGGATTTGGAGCTCAGAAAATCCACACGTTAGTGTAGAGAAGCAAATGCATCCACAACGAGTCACTGTTTGGTGCGGTTTTTGGTCTGGCGGCATCATTGGACCATTTTTTTTTCGAAAATGAGCGAGGAGCCGCGGTTACAGTAAATGGTGAGCGTTACCGTGACATGCTCAACGAGGTGTTTCTAAAAATTGAAGACGATGACATGCGCGACATTTGGTTTCAACAGGATGGTGCAACTTGTCACACTGCCAAAGTTACACTCGAACTTTTGGCTACCGTTTTTGAATTCCGATATCAATTGGCCGCCTCGGAGCTGTGATTTAAGCCCGTTGGACTATTTTTTGTGGAGAGCCGTTAAGGACAAGTGCTATACGAACCATCCAGAGACGATTGATGCTTTAAAACACGAAATCGAAGTTGCCATTCATGAAATTGGAGCCCAACAATCGAAAATGTGCCTAAAAATTGGGTTGATCGAATGGCCTACTGTAAAGCCAGTCGTGGCAGTCATTTGAACGATATTATTTTTCATTCATAAATGATAATGTTCAATCTTCAAAATAAAAAACAAGTTTGAAAAAATATTGATTAGTTTTTTATTTATAGCCAATTCAAAAAGCAAATTTTACATGGCCCACCCATATTTGTATTAGCCCATCTGCATCTGGTGTTATTTGAGTGTTGTCTTGAAGGTGCCAAAATGTAAAAATCTGGTCAAATCTTTTACATAATATTTCCAAACATCGGTGTTTCAATTAATGGATTAATGTTGACCGATAAGTACGTAATGTAGCCCTTTTCACCTGATCCATTTAAATTAGAATACCAAGAAATCGCTTAATTTCAGGAATAATGGCAATAATCCACTTCAATGTGTTTTTCTGAAACTTATGTTTTTGTTGATGATAGTATCTATGTATTTGTTTCACGGCACAAACATGCAAAAAAATCTTCATAGAAAGAAAAAGTTAGTCAGTTCAGCAATGCTTTGCGAATTTCCTAGAGTTTTAATCATTCCTTGTGTGCCCTTGAATGTTTCTAGTTGCGGGGTGCATTAATTTCATTCCACATAAAATTACTCACATTTTCACTTGTGCTACTGATGTTTTGCTTTATATCAGAATCGCTGTCTTCATAAGGTGCAGTACGAGAATATCTTTTTCTAAAAGAAAACATGTCGCTATCTGTACTTTCTTCTATATAACTATCCGAATTATTGTTCTCACTTTCCCAATTACTCCGTACATCGGACAAATATTCATAAAAGTCGTCCGCAAAAACGTCTTCCTCATCCATAGCGAAGGTATACAACTTTACCACAAAATTAATAATTACAATGATCATTTAAACACTTTACCGATCCCTCCAACATAAAAACTGAACTGAAAACTTACTTAGAAACACAATGGATAACGTTTAACGGAAACAATCAATGAATTGTTATTGTTATTGAATCATGCTTATTACCAAAACCAGAAATCTCCTTCCCGGTCACCAATAAATGTCTAATGAAACCGAGAAATCACGTTCCCGGGCGTAAATGTGTTAAGATCCCTTTTTACCTCAAAATCCTCGGTACGAATTAGGCAAGAAGCGCCCCGTCAGTGCGTTGATTTCGAGAATACAACGAGACATCAAATTTTATTTTGCATGGTTTTTTCCCAAGGATGTGTTTTCTAAATTATTCAATTCAATTTAATTTTAGTGCGTTCTGCACTTCAGTTCTCAGTTATTGTTTTAGTCAGTGTCGTTTTGAAATAAATAAATAAATAAATAGAAGTAATCAGTATATTTTAGGAAAAGAATATTTCTCATGCATAAAATGACAACAATGCACGACATTTACTGTACTGAATTTCGTATATTTGTGTTAAATTTGAAGTTAACCCTCGAGAACACGCGCCTCGTAAGATAGCACGGATTCTCGCACATGAGCATTTTGCTCACTTCATGTAAGAATGTAACTTTTTAATGGATTATGATTTTTAAACATTTCCTTTTTAACATAGTTATAATACCAAGTCATTTTTTTTTGCAATTATGTGTTTATTTAAGAAATTCACACTGTAAAATTATATAGATTCATTCAATCAAGACATAACCAAAAATTTTACATTCATACTTTAGTATATTAACAAAAAAAAACTCCTTGTAATAAAATAAATAAATAAAAGACAAGAATCAGTCTTCGGTAAGATTGACATTTACGTTGCTTTCGAAGCAAGATGGGCACATATACTTAACGTGTTCCGTGCGAAGTAATTTTCCACATAAAGTGCAGCCTTTTTTCGAACGTCTGTTTTTACTCCTGGGGCAAAGCTCGCAAAAGCCCGGTTGTAGGTGTTGGCTTTCAGGTTCTTTTGCTGGTACAATGCGATCCATAGTATTTCTTAAATCACGAGGTAAAGTTTTTATGGCCTGCCGATTAGAAATATGTGGCTTTATTAGCTCCAGGGCAATTTCCTTTAGAAACGTCCTCCTCTGGGTTAAATTGCCTGTATTTGATTTGTAAATAATTTGTGCGTTTATGCCAGTAATGTCAATAGGCGTGAAAAAGAGGCACATTGGCCACCTGCAGGTTATCCTGGAAACTGAATATGTGCCTTTCATTTGATCAACAGTGTCTACACCCCCTTTCGTCTGGTTGTAAAAGGTTATTACTTCGGGTTTGTTCTCAGATGTTTCATCATTAGCTTGGCCATCGGCATGAAGTGATGATAGCATAAGTACAACTTTTTTCTTTTTTTTTCACTGGAACTTAAGAGACAAGAACCTTGTTTTCGGCAAATGCAGTCATTGTATGTGGTTGCGGCCTTCCTTTTGCTGAAATAAATTGAGGTGGAATTTCCTTTTTATTTTTTCTTATTGTACCCACAATGGTCGTTTCTATATTGTTTGTATAGTTCATCTGCTAAAGGTATTGAAGTAAAATAATTATCCATGGTAATGTTTCTGCCACTATTCAAAATTGGGGCAGCAACCCTTTTCACAACCCGAGGTTTTCAACAAAAAAATAAATCAAGAAATACTTACATTGTTTCTCGCGCAATGAGCAAAATGCCGCTCTTAAAAATCAACCGTCTG
>JAYXIM010033232.1:0-10482 GCA_037575425.1 Anastrepha fraterculus
TGTGAAAAGTTCTATGGCCAGGCTTCATGCCTTTATGCCATCCCTCCTCTTCAATTGTAGTGCGAAATCTTCTCTCCCAATTAATGTATGGATTCATGTAGTCTGTGCAACCTGAGCTCCACTTTCCCATTGAGCTGTGACCGAAGGTTCTGCAGGTGAATACCCCAGCAGCCTTCTCGCGGATTTCGCTGCCAGGTTTTCCGTCATAAGGTCAATAGGTGGCATGCTGAGTATCATTTCCAGCGCCGGAGTGGTTTTCATCGCTCCTGTTATGCACTGAGCAGCGAGTCGTTGAATCCTTTCCAGTGGCATTAAGTATGTCAGTTTACTTGTCGCAGTCCACCATACTAAGGCTCCATACAGCAATATCGGTCTAACTACTGCCGAGTAGCACCAGTGCATCAGAGAGGGTGAAAGAGCCCAAGTAACGCCCAGCATTCTTTTGCATGCGTACAACGCATTACTGGCCTTTTTCACCCTTTCTTCAACATTGTGCTTCCACAGCAATTTACTAGATATCTAGTATTACTTCGAGATACCTTGATCTTTGAGAAGTAGTTCGTGGTTGCCTCAGCTTCGGGAGGTTCCACGTCGGGACCTTGTACTTCCTGGTAAAAAGTACCATGTCCGTTTTTCCGGCGTTTATCCCTAGCCCTGCGCGAGATGTCCATTGATGGACCATTAAAGGGTTAGGGGTATTCATAATTTTCAATAAACTGAATTTTTTTTGCATTTTTTTTAAGTATAATATCTTAAAAATATCTTTTTGAGTCATTCAACAATGAACAAAGGGCGCTCGGGCTCTTAAATATATTTTTTCGAGTCATTCAACAATGAACAAGGAGCGCTCGGACGCTCCAGAGCGTTTGCAAAACTTTAAATAAGAATTTTTCAAAACTATATTTTTTGAACTGGTGATCACTGTAACTTAAAAACCGCTTGGTAGATTTCAATAAAATGTCTACTAATTTTGAAAAACATAAAAAACTCGTGCCTGATCGAAGGATTTTCTTTTCAAAAATTTCGATTTTTTGTAAACAATTAATTATCGGTTTCTTTCTCAAAAATCTGAAAAAAATTTCCTGAGGCCGCCATATTGTTAAATTGAAAAAAAAAGTAAAAGCTTCGATCAGACACAAGATTATCGATTAATAAAACTAATTTCTCTTGTCCAATTGATTTTAGATGAATGTCCAAGGACTTGTGATGATCACCGCAACCGGCTTCTGGAGAAACTGGCTCCACACAGACAGCGATAACTTTTACAATTATTAATTTTTTTTGTTGAAATTTTGCTAAAGTCAAGTCGAAACATGATGTATTAATGCTATGCCTTTATTTCTGTAAAATAAATCAATTGACTAGCAAAAAATAATTATTGAATATCATAATTTTTTCGGGCCTCTGACTACCCCTAATCCCTTAAGTGAGAACTTACGGCTCTCAGGTTGGCAAACCGATTTTCGAAAATGGTATATGGCTTGAGGATTGTAATATGGTAATAATAAAATATTATAAATGCATCCCTGGGCTCCGGTGCTCATAACTCTTTCAAGTGTTAAGCTATCATGAACAAAAATATTTTTGAGTTTCGGCATTTTACTAAACATAATAATTTTGCTTGTAAACTAGAGACACTGACATTTTTCAATATTTGTTAAAAAAATTAAATGTTTCAAAATTGACTTTTATCAACCGAGAAACACGACAGTCACAATTTCCAACATCTGACAAAATTAGGATTAATTTCTTTCTAGATGAAATAATTAACTTTTCATAATTTACTGAAACTGTCTTGGCCAGAAATGAGCATTTTATTTTTCAACCTTTTGATTTATCTAAAAAAAATTTTTTATTTATTTCTACAAACGTTTTAAATATCTGAAAAAAAACTAATTTTTTTAATTTATAATTTTAAGAGTAATTTATTTTAAGCATTTGCTGTGGAATAAAATTATTCTTATATCTGAGAAACAATTCTCTAAAATAATTTTTTTTAGAAAAAGAAGAAAAAAAAAGAAAGAATGTGTTACAGATAATTAGATCACTGCGAAAATTTCGTATAAGTGGGAAAAGGCGTTGCTTAAATTCTCCCAAGGCTCATTAATTAAAGGTGGTGGCACTAGACCAAAAACAATACTTCCGTACGATTGATTGTCAAAGCAAAGTATTGGCAAAGTAGAAAACAAAGAATGAATTCGCCTTGTTTCATTTTGGGCTGACAGCCGAAAGACGGCAAAAGAAAAAAAAACAAATCAGCTGATTTACCGATACCACTTTTAATATATCGCACCCTAAATACAAAAGGGTCACAACTCAAAATGTTCCTTCTGCTCAAATATGAACGAGACGTTATCAATAAAACGGCCCGCGGATGACATATGGCAAAAATAATTTTTTTGTTTTTTGGTAGGACTGTTATAATCTTACATGGCAAATTTCAGCGTGATATGTCACATAGTTTGTTTTCTGTGCTACTATAAACAAGTCAAGCTCGAGTGTGGAAAATTTTGAGTTGTGACCCTTTTGTATTTAGGGTGCGATATGTCAGAATTCAATCTTTTTTTTATTGTAGAAGAATGGGAAGCATGTGAATCGAAATGCGCCATTTTGCTTAGATTTAAGCTTATTATTTTATGAGTGGATAGCTGAATTTCCTATCGAATTTAGCGAAGAAAAAAATTTTAATATTTTTGTAAAAAAAAAGTCAAAACTTCATGTTTCCTAAAAAATTTTTAAAGTTCTGTAATTTTTAATAATTTTTGCAGAAGAAGAAAGAGTGTGTGAATTGAATTGCTGAAAATTCTGTTGAGCTATAAATTATTGTAAAAAAAAATTGAATACATATATAGGGTTATTCAATAGGTGCGCTTCAACTTTTTTCCGATAGGGAGGGCGAACGACGCAATATTTTTTATTTTTCGCTTGTCATTTGTAAACTTCATTAGTATACATTTCATCATGGAACGCTACACACTTGAGCAACGATTGCAAATCGTGCGAATTTGTTATGAAAATAATCGTTCTGTTGCTGCTACTTTAAGAGCATTACGGCCATTTTACAGTCCATTTAACAAGCCGTCCCGTTTTGGGGTTATGTGAAGTCATTGGTCTACAGTAACAAGCCGGCGACGATTTGTGAGCTCAGAGCCAATATTGAACGCGAAATTGCTGGAATTTCGGCCGATTTATGCAAAAGAGTGGTCGAAAATTGGGTTCAACGATTGGACTTCGTAAAATGGGCACGCGGTGGTCATGCAAAAGAAATCGAATTTCATACTTAAATGTATATGTTCAAAATCGATATTAAAAAAAAAATAGTTAAAAAAGTCAAACCGTTTGTGTTTTATTCAAAAAAGTTCAAAAGTTGAAGCGCTTTTACTGAAAACCCCTATATTTACCAAAGATGAATTTCTCCACATAATTTTTTGTTTAACCCATTTTTCAAACCTATTTATTTTCAAACAAAACTTATTTGAAAGCTAGGCATTTTTTTGTTTTTTTTTTTTGGTCTTTTTGTTAAAGAAGACGAACGAGGAACGTTTTGAGGGAGAACGTGTTAAAAACTCTGCTGAGCCAAGAATGGTAGAAAGAAGATTGCGACCATCAAGAATGCGTGACGTCACGTTTTTCCGAGTTGTGCAGTGTTGCCAACAATTTGCTCTTCGCAATAAATTTAGTGCCTTTTTATACCCAAAATGCGAAAATTTTGAAGTTTCGTGTTTGTTTCTTTTTTTCTTAATTTAAGGCTACCGAAACTGTAAGTTAAAAAAAAAACTATTGTATATTATTAAAAAAATCGGCGAACGCCGTAGCCGAATGGGTTGGTGCGTGACTACCTTTCGGAATTCACAGAGAGAACGTCGGTTCGAATCTCGATGAAACTCCAAAATTAAGAAAAATATTTTTCTAATAGCGGTCGCCCCTCGGCAGGCAGTGGCAAACCTCCGAGTGTATTTCTGCCATGAAAAAGCTCCTCATAAAAATATCTGCCGTTTGGAGTCGGCTTTAAACTGTAGGTCCCTCCATTTGTGGAAAAAGCATTAAGACGCACATCTAGGAGGAGGAGCTCGGCCAAACACCCAAAAAGGGTGTACGTGCCAATTATACATATACATATATATATTATATATATTAAACAAAAAAAGGTTAAAAAAGGTCACTCTGAGAAGATTTTAGTGCTAATGAAAATTTTTTGACTCTTATAAAATTTGATAATTTGCAAGTGCAAATTTAATTTTTGGCTCCATTTAAGGTTATGCAAGAATATTAAATCTTCTTCTCTCAAGTCTTCTTGAGATTTAAAACCTTTTTATACATTTTAAAAAGCGTTTGAACTTACTGAATGCGAATTAAAACCATAGAGGTGTAATCGTTTCTTCCGGCCATCAATCCTTAGTGGGGCATAGGGCATCAAGAGCTCCATTCATTGTAAAAATAACTCAGAAAATACTAAAGAAACCATACTGATATTTTTACAAAAAGAGTACCTTATCTTGTTACGTACGCAAAAATTTCGTTCTCTTAACAAAAGAGTTTCTCTCAACAAAAACTTTTAAAATAAGTTGTACAAACCCTAAACATTTATTTAAAAAAACGAACATTTTAAAGACAATTTGTCACGCATGCAAAGTTCTTTAAGTAATTCAATAAAAATCTGGTATTTTATTTTCTTTAAATGGGCATTTTAGCGCGTTTTTATATCCAAAGCTAGGCAACACTGCAGTAGCGAGAGAGATTTGACTGCTAACGAAGAACGCCAACAACAACTGCAATCGCGGGCTACCAGATGTTAAAAAAAGTGAAGCTAAATAAAACTGAGTTAATTATTGAACTAGTTTTTAAAAAACTGTATATTTTACTAAAGTATAAACATTACTTTTAATTAGAACAGGCTAGAAAAATGTCAAGAAGAAAGAACTAAAACTCCGAGTCTAAATAACAAAGAAAAATGCGAAATGAAGTTACGAAAATGGTAATCTGGCCACACTGGTGCTAAAACCACGTAACTCATTGTCAAATTCGCTGAGCGCAAAGTAACGGGACCGCGATAGGCGCCATCTCTCAGAGCTCAGTATTTATTTATTTATTTATTTATTTTATTTATTTATTAATAATGAAATATAATTATAAATAACTATATTACAAAAGAAGAGGCACTAGCTACTAAGACTATCGGCCTTCAGTATTTAATTTATTGCTGTGTTTTGAAGAGGAGTATGTGAATAGAAATGCTTAAATTCTGCTGAGCTAAAACTTTCAAACAAATTTTATGAGTGTGTAATGAAATATGTTAGGTATCGAATTCGGCTAAACAAAAATTAATATTTTTGAAAGAGTTTTCAAAAGTGCATTTTTCCACATAAAATTTGTTAAAACTGAGAACGGTTTTCGAAATTACTTATTTCAAGCAAAAACCTTTTTTCAAAGTTCAGTATTTTTGTCTTTTGGTTTCCTGATTTTTTTTTATTGAGAAGATGGGAGAATGTGCGAATTAAAATGCTAAAATTCAGACTTATTCAGAAAAATGTTCAAAAATAGTTTTTTTTCCAAAATTTTTTTTTTTAAACTAACAAAGATTATCGAAATTCTTTTTTTTCAAAAAAAGAACTTCAAAGCTCAGTATTTGCTTTTTTGAGAAAATTTGTGTTTTGAAAGAATACTTGGGAAATGCTGCTGAACTAGAAATACTTAAATACTGTGAGTGGCAAATTTCAAAAATGCATTTTCCACATAATTTTTTTTTTTGTTTTGAAAACTGAGAAGGACTTTCGAAACAACTTTTTAAAAACAAAACTTATTTCAAAGTTAATGCAATATTATGTACTATGTTAAGTGCAACCCTAATTCTCCACTATGTTCATCCGTTATCGCTTATCCACTATTATTCTGTAACCTTATGCTACTTTGATATTACATTTAATAAATCGGGAACTGTCTAACGTTAAACATGTCTTTTGCTTCTATCAGGTCAGTCCATAAGTTCGTGCGTTTTGTTAATAGTAACAGTTAAGAATTTTTTTCTTTTCAAAGAAGATGGGAGAAAGCATAGAAATGCTAAAATTCGCTGAGCTATGTTTCCAATTTTGTGAGGGGATGCTGAATAGTTTACTTAAAAACAAGAACTTATTTCAAAGAGCAGTATTTTTTTTTTTTTTGTTTTTTGAAGAAGATAGGCGAATATTTGAATTGAAATGTTAAAATTCTGTTAAGCTACAATATAAATCTAATATTTTGTGTTGGATAGCTGAATATTTTAGTTATCAAATTTGGCTAAAGGATAATTCCTGATTTTTGAGAAAAATTTTCAAAATGCGAATTTATTCCCAAACAATTTTTTTCCACAATTAAGTAAAATTTTCAAAACTGAATTTTTTTCCCCCAGAAAAAAAATTTGAAATTTTATACCCGACTATTTTAGCTATCAAATTTAGCTTAAAGTAAACCACAGATTTTTGAGAAAATTTTCATATGTGAATTATTTTCCAAACAACTATTTTCCAAAATTGAATCGAATTTTCAAAACTGATTTTTTTTTTAATTCCAGAAAATTCTAGATTTTTAAGAAACATTTTCATATGTGAATTATTTCCCAAACAATTTTTTTCCCCTAAATTTAGTCAAATATTTTTATAAACAGAAAATTCCAGATTTTTAAGAAAACTTTTCATATATGAATTATTTCCCAAACAATTATTTTCCAAAATTGGATCGAATTTTCAAAACTGAATTTTTTTTAAATTCCAGAAAATTCTAGATTTTTAAGAAAAATTTTCGAATGTGATTTTTTTCCTAAACAATTTTTTCCCCAAAATTTAGTCAAATATTCAAAACAGAAAATTCCAGATTTTTAAGAAAAATTTTCATATGTGAATTATTTCCCAAACAATTTTTTCCTCAAAATTTAGTCAAATATTCAAAACAGAAAATTCCAGATTTTTAAGAAAAATTTTCATATGTGAACTATTTATCAAACAATTATTTTCCAAAATTGGATGGAATTTTCAAAACTTAATTTTTTTTTAAATTCCAGAAAATTTTAGATTTTTAAGAAAAATTTTCAAATGTGAATTTTTTCCTAAACAATTTTTCCTCCAAAATTTAGTCAAATATTCAAAACAGAAAATTCCAGATTGCTTAAGAAAAATTTTCATATGTGAATTATTTCCGCAATTATTTTTCAAATTGGATCGAATTTTCAAACTGATTTTTTTCCAAACACTTATTTTTCAAAATTGGATCGAATTTTCAAAACTGATTTTTTTTTTAATTCCAGAAAATTCTAGATTTTTAAGAAAAATTTTTTAAATGTGAATTTTTTCCTAAACAATTTGTTCCCCAAAATTCAGTCAAATATTCAAAACAGAAAATTCCAGATTTTTAAGAAAAATTTTCAATGTGAATTTTTCCTAGACAATTTTCCCCAAAATTAGTCAAATATCAAAACAAAACCCAGATTTTTAGAATATTTTCAACGTGAATTTTTCCTAGCTTTTTTCCCCAAGATTTAGTCAAATTTTCAAAACCAAATTTGAGAACACCCCTAATCTCCTTTTCCTCTCTATTTTCACTATTTTATTCCAAAAGGGACTTCCATTTATTCTTTCCAGTTCTCTGTGAACTGTAAACTGCGAGCTTTAAAGCAAAAAATCAAAAATGCATGCGAATTTCTAACCACTTGAGACTTGCACAATATTGAGCTAAAATTAAATGGACTTTAAAACTGCGTATTCGGAGTATTCTTATAATTCTGACTAAATAGTTTAACGTTATTATGAAAATTTGTTGATTTTTTTTTTAAATTTTATACATGGTTTGCAATGTTGAGTTATATAGTTTTTGTTGTAGTATGAACTATGTTTTTATAAAAAATATATAAAAATAAGTCAATAGTCAAAACTTGACAAAATGTCGCTGTGCTATTATTCTGACGACGGCTGTATTTAAAATTAAAACAATAAATATTTTATAAACTAAAATCATTAATCACTTCATTTGCTGACATTCCTATTTCCTATACCTTTTCAGATTATTGTTAAAGCTAAAGCGTATTTGAGAAGTTTGCACTAAAATGTCCTTCCTTTCGCCATCGCTGAGATTGGAGAACCTACCGAACGAACCAATTATGACACTCGACCACATACCGGAAGAGAAGCGTTACAACAAAAATAATATTGTGGCCAAGTGGTGTGCGCCAATAAATGGAAAAATGTATCGTATCGAGCTAGAACATGGAACTACCACGGGTCGACGCATGATATGGGTTAACGGGAAGGTGAGAAAAACAAAGGCAGATATACAGATAATAAAAAATAAAGAAAGACAAACTGGTGCTTTTTTACAACTTTTAACTTCAGCCAAACAGTGCTGGGCATTCATTTATAATGATTTCCTCATGTGATCACAATATTTCCAGGAAGTCTTGCGCCGCGATTGGATGTTCAAACTGGTTGGCGAAGATTCATTTTACATAGACCAAGCGCGTTGCATTATACGCGTAGATCCGGCACCTGGTTTCAGATATGACTACTCACTATATATCGACGGCAAGCCGCATGAACAGTACACCGACGAGCTGACCAAACATTATCGCCTGTGGCTGGTCACCGTCGATGATATTGACTATCGCATAATGTTGGAATTGGACACGATCAATTTGTATGTGAACGATCAGTTGAGAGGAGAAACGGTGAGTAGGGGAAATTTAAACCATGTACCCATTTGCTGAGAGCGCGCCCATGCTGAATAATTTACAATTATTTTGAATTCACAGGGCGAATTCGTTGATGGTGGTACGGATACCAAATTTAACTAAAATGGCATCGATTTCGTATTGCAGGCGCGTTCAAGTGGCAATAAATTGGATGGATTGACGCACACTCTACTAGCGAATGGTGAAGTCGTACCTGAGGCTAAGATATTGGAAATTATGCAAGAGCGAATCTCAATCTTATCGCCAACATAAAGTTGATTTTATTATTTTATGTCTAAGTTAAAAAATGATATGAACGGAGGAGTGCTCGCAATGTGCTAAAAATGTATGAGTTTTATTTAAAATTGAGTGATATGTATAAATAAATTGTGAATAGGCACTGGAAACTTCGTTTATAAGATGTTTTAGAGTTAAATGATTATTGGAGGCGATATACGCACAGAAGAGTATTTTGTAGCACACCAAGCTCTCACTTCCAATCTTCCAATGATCTGCTGGATTGTCGAACTGAAAATCCAATTCTGTTTCAAAAAATATACTTACGAAATACGAAGCTGGTATGGTAAGATCTATGTCGCAAGTAAGCCTCGGCTCTAACGTCTATCGTAAAACCAGAGATGAAAAGGAAGATTCAACAAAAAAATACTTCAGTCCATTATCGAAAACTAATCACTCAGAATACGAGCGTTTCCTTTCATATTTTGCGCCTTTGCTGCCCTACGTATGATTAGCTTTAATTCGATATTTTTAGCGAAAGTTTGGTTTTTTTAGCGTAAACTTACATAAAGGGTATTCCAATAACAGTTATTTTGAATAGCCCGCTATTTCGGTAGATGTCACTTTTGAAGCTGTCATTTTTTGATATTTGACAAGTAAAGGGTGTTTTTTTAGAGGTTAGGTTTTCAAGTTGGCACTACTTTTTTCGTAGATGGTCTTTTTGACAGCTGTCACTTGATTTATGCTCAGTTTGGTTTGCCATTTCATAATGTATAGACTTACACCTGAACAACATTTGCAAATCGTGCAAATTTATTACGAAAATAATGGTTCGGTTCGCGCGACGCATCGAAGAAAATTTTGTTCAGCGATGAAGCTCACTTTTGGTTGAATGGGTATGTCAATAAGCAAAATTGTCGCATTTGGAGCGAACATAATCCACAAGCCATTGCTGAGACGCCGTTACATCCTCAAAAGTCACTGTCCATATTTCTTTAAAAATGAAGCCGGCCATAATGTTACAGTCAATGGAGAGCGCTATAGAGCCATGATTAATGACTTTTTCGTGCCAGAATTGGACGATGTTGATGTGGACGACCTTTGGTTCCAACAAGATGGCGCTACATGCCATACAGCCAACGCAACAATCGATTTATTGAAGGAAACTTTTGGTGAGCGCATTATCTCGCGCCGTGGACCTGTGGGGTGGCCTCGAAGATCGTGCGATATAACACCGCTGGACTATTTCTTGTGGGGCTATGTGAAGTCGCTTGTCTACGCAGATAAGCCCGAGACGATTGACGTCTTGGAAGAGAATATTCGGCGCGTTATTGCTGACATACGGCCCCAATTGCTGCAAAAAGTGGTCGAAAATTGGGCCTCTCGGCTGGAATTTATTCGAGCCAGCCGCGGCGGCCACTTGCCCGAAATCATTTTTAAAACATAATGGCATACCCTTATCTTTATAAAAAAGCTAAATTCTTGGCCATAACATTAAATTATATACGTTTTATTTCATCTTGAAAACCTAACCTCTAAAAAAAAACACCCTT
>JAYXIM010033236.1:0-10295 GCA_037575425.1 Anastrepha fraterculus
GCTATGTTACAAGCGGTGAAAATAGGGGAAGTTGCCATCGAACTAGCAAAATATGACGTGCACATATTAGCTCCGCACGACATAAGATGGAATAATTTTAGACAAATCCCAAACCTGACTATGATTTACACTATAGTATAAGAATAAAGGATACTTTAGTATTGCTGCTACAACAACGTCTGCGTCTTGTTGTTGTTCCAGAAATGGAGGGACCTACAGTTTCAAGCCGACTCCGAACGGCAAATGTTTTTTATGAGGAACTTTTTCATGGCAGAAATGCATTGGAAGTTTCGTCATTGCCTGTCGAGGGGCGACTGCTATTAGAAAAAATGTTTCTTCATTTTGGTCTTTCACCGAGATTCGAACATACATTCTCTCTGAATTCCGAATGGTAGACACGCATCAACCTACTCTGCTACGGCGGCCGCCAACAAAGGATACTTCCGATAAAAATGAGGCAGTCTTTTGAGAGGTTTTTCGAACCAAAAACGAGGGAATGTGTAAATTGAGTGCAAAAATCGAAATATACAATATTGTATCATACCTATAAAGGGCGATCAAATTGGAGGTACTTTTTTCAATAGGTTTTCTTTCACAGATCACGCGGGACTACTGTCAAACTAAATATATAATTCTCTCAGTATTCATTGACATTTCATCATGTAAAGACTTACTCCTCAACAACGTTTACAAATCGTACAATTCTATTACGAAAATCGAAGCTCTGTGTTCATCGCGCGCTCAGGCCAACTTATGCTGTTCAGCGATGAACCCATTTTTGGCTTAATGGATACGTGAATAAGCAAAATTCCCGTATTTGGGCTGAAGAGCAACTCGAAGCCATTCAAGAGCAACTATTACATCCATTAGAAATAACCGTTTGGTGCGGCCTATGGGCTGGAGGAATCATCGGCCTATATTCGTGCGATAAACGAATTTTTGTTGTCGGAAATTGAAACCCGTGATCTTCACAACATTTTGTCCCAACAAGACGGCGCTGCTTGCCATACAGGCCATGACACAATGGATTTACTGCGTCATCGTTTCGAGATGCAGACCGAAGCCCACCAGCGAGTCACTCAAAATTGGTGTTTACGGATGGCCGAATTACGACGCAGGGTCGGCCAACAATTGAAAAGTGATTAACTTTAAAAAATAAATGTCATTAATGGTTCTACATACAAATAATAATTCAATAAATAAAAATATAAATTGAATTATTATTATTTTATTTCAATATAAAACCCGATACCTCGAAATTGATCACCCTTTACAAGTAGCTACACACAAGTAACTGCAAAGACAAGAACAGCCCAGCACCGTTACTGCTTATTTAAAAGAAATGATTGAGTCAGAAGAAAGTTTATTAATTAAGTGTGCTTTTACAAAATAAACAACTTTAATTATTTGGAGAGGCAATTAATTTGTGTTGTTTTTCTTCTGTTTCTGCTTGTTTATTTTCTTCGCAAGAAAGTAATTACAAAGCAAAGTTCGATTTACCCAATATGACCTTTAATTATAGCACTTGTTTGGAGAATTTCCAAAAAAAAAAAGAATATCAAGTCATCTTTTATATTTTCAGTATTTAATTTTGTTAAAATGCCCAATCATTACACTGCTAAGACGATTTGTAAAGTTTTCGTTCTGCTTCGAGTTACATTAGCTGAGCAATACAACAAAACATTTGTTAGTTTTACTTTCAGCTTTGTCTCAGCTTTTCTATTTCTGTGCTCAGACGCTACTATTGAGAATGGCACGAAATTTTGTTACGAGACGTGATTGGCATTGTAATCATATTTTACGGCAAATTTTTTGAAATGTGAAAATCGATATACATACATACATTATTTCATTCAGCTCATTGACAAGAACCAAAGAAAATGTCTGACGCTTTAGATGAATTCACGTGTGTGTATGTATGTGTGTATGTATGTATTTATATTGTAAGAATTCACTAGTTTAGCGTGTCTGCTGACAATCTACTACAATGGATAACAAAGAAAATATGTCTAAGTAAATATTGCATTCAACTTTTGGGAATAAATGCTTAATGATGCAGTTTTTTTACATCTTCTATTGATGTACACGTACATACATACATACCACCCTACAATATAATGGTTTCTTTTTAAATATTAAACAACTTCATTCTTTTTTCTTACCTCCGCTGACTTCCCAGTAGCGCAGCCTGTTAACCCTGTTTTCCAAGACCTTTGTGACGGTTTCTGACTCTATCGCGTTATTGACCTTAAGCGCCTGAATTTGTAATGGATTGTTTGCATTCGTCGTTACCCTATAAAAAGCCTAACGATGTCAAATGGCAAGCCCGAGGTGGTCAATTGACATCACCGAGACTGCTATTGTAGAACTTGGCACGCACGAAATTGATTATTTGGTAAATGGCATAGGCTGTGTGACACGGCGTGCCATCCGACTGAAACCAAAGATCTTCCTAGTGCATGTCTTCAATTTGTAGTCAAAAAAATCGTTTATCAGGACTGTGACGCTCACCGTTGACCGAAATGCCGTTAAAAAGTTTAAAATTTGTATGACAATTGTTTGAAATTAGTTAAATTCTTGCACCAAGTTTGGAAATTTGATTCATACGGGTTTTTGTTATGCAATGAATTATCTATATATATAAAAAGAAGTTACATTTCCTTGGTAATCTTATAACTCAAGAACGGGCTCACCTATCCAAACAAAATTTTTAGGCTTTGTTTGAACTATTCAGTAGATGGTTTGTGTTTTAAAATTTTAAGAATCGGATACCAGAGTCTCGAGAAATAGGCCAAAACGTGAACCCGGGTAACCCTAGGATGTGTTTGTACAATATGGGTAGCAAATGGAAGCTGTTGATGATTTCTATAGTATAGAGTATTTTTAATGCCCCTCCGTAACTAGGGTCTCGAGATATCGCCCAAAATGTGGACCCCGATAACTTAAGGATGTGTTTGTACAATATGGGTAGCAAATGGAAGCTGTTGATGATTTCTATAGTATAGAGTATTTTTCATACCGTTCCGTGACTAGGGTCTCGAGATATAATCCAAAACGTGGACCCGGGTAACCCTAGGATGTGTTTGTACAATATGGGTATCAAATGGAAGCTGCTGATGATTCTATAGTATAGAGTATTTTTAATGCCCCTCCGTAACTAGGGTCTCGAGATATCGCCCAAAATGTGGACCCCGATAACTTAAGGATGTGTTTGTACAATATGGGTAGCAAATGGAAGCTGTTGATGATTTCTATAGTATAGAGTATTTTTCATACCGTTCCGTGACTAGGGTCTCGAGATATAATCCAAAACGTGGACCCGGGTAACCCTAGGATGTGTTTGTACAATATGGGTAGCAAATGGAAGCTGCTGATGATTCTATAGTATAGAGTATTTTTAATGCCCCTCCGTAACTAGGGTCTCGAGATATCGCCCAAAATGTGGACCCCGATAACTTAAGGATGTGTTTGTACAATATGGGTAGCAAATGGAAGCTGTTGATGATTTCTATAGTATAGAGTATTTTTCATACCGTTCCGTGACTAGGGTCTCGAGATATAATCCAAAACGTGGACCCGGGTAACCCTAGGATGTGTTTGTACAATATGGGTAGCAAATGGAAGCTGCTGATGATTCTATAGTATAGAGTATTTTTAATGCCCCTCCGTAACTAGGGTCTCGAGATATAGACCAAAACGTGGACCTGGATAGCCCTAGGATGTGTTTGAATCACATGAGTATCCATTTCGGCAAAAATGTAAAGCACTAATGGATTTAATTGTGAAATTATATGTATTTGGGAGGTGCGTTGCCATATGTACTCCATCGAATGGCGGAAAGGGGGGTGCAGCCGTTCCTGAGTTATGATATTTTATGTGAGTAATGGTTTCCTCTCATACGAAATGCCTGTATGGGAAAAACAATAACAAATACACAGCCGCTTATGAGCGTTTCTGTTGTGGTTGTAAGTGTATTATGTTAATATTAATTTTGGGCGAAAATATAATAAAAACTGGAGCATTCAAGGAACTGGAAAAACATTTTTAACTTTATTTATTTTAGCATAATTTATTTAGCGTAAAAAATTGAAATGGAAACTAAAGAATCAAAGTTTAATTACAAGTTTTTATCGGCTCTTTCACCTTACCTGTATATAGGTGACCACCACAATCAAATTTTAAAAAAGTACAGAAAAGGCTATTGTGACATCTGTAGAAAGTATGTTGAATGAAAAAAATCAACTAATATTCAACTGTTTAAACATTTTACGAGTTCTATAAAGAAAAGTTAATATGAAAAATTTCTTGCGATATAAAAAAAACATTTTATGTATGGTGGTGCGAAGCCCACTGGGGAATGCTAGTATTTTTATAAAAAGTTAACAAAAAAATGTTGGTATGAAAAATATAAGCAAATGGTAAAACGATCGCAGGAGCATATTATTTAGATGTATTAAATCGATTCGGCGCCAATCTAAAGGGCACGACCACATTAAGGAGCAAACAATAGCCGGAAGTTAAAATGGCAAAATTACTTGAAATAAGTTATGAGTTGCCACTCATCCAGGTTTGAATGCCTTTGATTATGTAGGGGAATCGTTGGGAAGACGTATAAAATATTAGTTTGGGGAAATATAAATTAATTATTTTTTCGGTAGATGGCTGTAGTCTATCGATATATATCGAAAAAATTAATTTAGCACTGCAAAGTTTTTTCTATCTTTTAATGAACATTTAAAAAGAATACAAAATTTTTGTACTGGTTAAAATAAGTTGAAAAAAATGTTTAACATTAGTAGAGCGCTGCAACGCTGGAGTTTCCAACTGGCGTACAAGATACAGCTCGTAATTATTATCTAAAGCAAAAAATTCAAATGGATTTCTAATTATCATGATTTTTTATTCTAGATGAACTAAGAAAACTGAGAGAAATTCCAAAATTTCAATTTTTTGGAGGTTTTAAAGAAAAAAATGCCTTTCTATAAAAAAAAAATTCACTTCAACTTGGTATAAAAATCTTGGAAATTTTTTTTTAATCTATTTTGGTAGTTCAAATAGAAGAGAATTTAATACTGAAGGGAACAAGTTATGATTCATTTCAAAAGGTTCATTAGTTTTTTTTCATTCATGTACGCCAATACGCCAATTCAAAGAAATCATAAAAATGAAACGTCGAGAAAAGAAGATAAAGTTTGTACTATAGCTGTCCGGTCACAGCGTAACTAACTAACGCTCGCCTACCTTTGGCTTTGTATCTACGGAAATATTGAGAATTAGGCTCTGTAACTTTGTGTGAATATTCTGAAATATACTAGGAATCGCTTAAAACGAAAAAAATTGATTTTTTTGACCTTATAAACCAGGCTCCCCCTTAAGTATCGATCAAACAATTTCAAGTTTATGTACGTTGTCAAGGTGACATTGCACACTAAAAAATTGGTTTGCTGTTATTTGTTTGTTCCATTCAGTTGTAAGGTACAGGGTGTTATAACAATGGAAGCCAACAAAGCGAAAATTCGGTACATTTTACAGTTTTTCTTTGATAAAGGCGAAAATGCAAGTTAGGCAGCTGAAATTGTGAATGGTGTTTGTGGTGCTGATTTTTTTGTTACCATTTAATACCCAGTTTAAGAGGGCTTTTGAACAGTTTTAGGAAAAATGGGTTAAATAATCACATAAGGGTGGGTTTCAATGGGTTAAAATGTTCTACAAAAAAATTTATTCTTGAATTTTACTAAAAGCCTTCTAAGACGAAATTTAAGAAAAATCAATATTTGTACTGGATTTACCATATTATTTAATATGGCATTTGATCAATATTGCGAAATTTTAACACATTGTAAACAAAAACCCAAAACCCATTTGGGGTTTTACTACATTTGGGGTTATTCTACATGAGTACTTTTATTTGCAATTGGTTTGGTTTGGGGCCCGAAAATTGCTGTCGCACAGTGTTATAAATCATAAATAAAAAATACCGTTGGATTATGACTTTTAGTTCATTTTTAGATTGCGAATAGAACTAGAAAGCAAGACTTAAATATATTTCATCAAATTTCAGAAAACGGAGAAACGTTACCGCTATCATTATAGTCTATCTTGTATCTTCATTTCTTGCGCGTTTCAGAATTTCATTGATGAATGTCGTAGTCTAAGTCTCGCTCATCATGCGCATCTGATGTTGATGTGGGCACTCTTTGCCCACACTGGAATGATGGCAATAACGTTGATTCGGTTACTGGTCATGCTGTTTTTTTTTTTTTATACTTATTTAAGCAGTTTTATTTAATCACAATTAGCTGCAACATGTCTTCACGTCATTTCCATTATTCCACACATGCACTCTCTACTGTTATTGTACTGCAGTTCCATGCCTTACTTATGATGCTCTTTTTCTCCTTTTATTTTTTTGTTTTCAGTTTGAATGTGCGAATGATTTTGTTGGTACGCGATCCACGTGGCACAATGCAATCGCGCAAACATCGCGATTGGTGTGCCGGCAACAGGGATTGTGAGAATCCGCTTTACGTGTGCGAAGATCTGGTGGCCGATTATCATGCAGCTGTTGAACTACTAAAAGAACATCCATCACGTTTCAGGTAAGAGAAAATACTAGAATAAGTAGTCAAATGTTTTCAGAAATATGATAATTAAAAAATAAAGCAAATTTGATGGCAATTGGAATACATCAGAAAGAGTTTTAAAGAAAATACCATAACCGGAAGCTTCGAAACGATATCGTATTAGCTTTTTTCAATCCATATACCTATTATGAAATATATATGTACATATGTATGTGCATTAGAGTGCCAAGCAAAAGAAAGGTGGCCGGCGAAAATCTGGGAAACATTTTCAGATTTTCATGTGCTGGACCAATTTGAAAGTACCTCAAGGAATCGAGTTTTTTATAAATAAAAATATGTTTCCGAAAAAATTGCTTAGATAATAGAAGAGTTTAAGCCTAAAATGTTTACATAATTTTATCAGCGGCATCAAAATAATCAGATTTTTCATGTTATTTCTTTTGGCCGGCTTGCCAAAACGGATTCGTTGGAATTACCGATTTGCTTTTGCATTCGATACTGTATGAGGTGCATAAGTAACACGAATTGATTTGGGCGCATAATCCAAATTTCACCTTGGTCATAATGACACAAAAGAAAATAACGAGTTTTCTTATTTTTTACCTATCCATGCTTCGAAACCCCGAACCTGAAACCCCAGAAAACATTTCTTTTTTGATGAATGGTTTCACGTGAACGTCACATAACGCCCAAATATTGGGTATGAGAATAAGCCAAATTTTCGAATTATTTAAACAGTTAAATAATGCCTGATATTATGTGAAGTATGTGCCATTGGAAGCTATAACTTTACTCCATCTTTCAGGCAACGTATAGATTCCTCTGACGAAAAATTCGAGTTCTTTTGAATAGATCCATTCATTGAGCCAGATTGCGATGCTCTCGTAAGAAGTGAACCGCTCTCCAATAAGGGCTGACTATGTACATTGATCGGAACAAATGGTAATCCGAAGGTGCAATTTCTGGGAAATAGGGCGGGTGGTGCAAGATTTCCCACTTTAGCCCCTCTAAATATTTCTGGACCGGTTTAGCAACGTTTAGCCTAGCGTTGTCATGCAGCAAAATAAGTCCCATTCCGGCCGCTTTTCTTTTAGAGCTCGATTCAAACGCATTAGCTACAGTCGGTAACGATCGCCAGTGATGATTTCAGATGGTTTAAGGCGTTCATAATAGATGACACCCTTCTCATCCCACCAGATGCACAACATAACCTTCGAAGCATGAATATTTTTTTTCGCTGCCGATGGACCTGGTTCACCTGGCAGGCTCCAACATTTTCGACGCTTAGGTTTATCATAATAGATCCATTTTTCATCACCAGTGACGATGCGTTGCAAAAAACCTTTTCTTTTCTGCCGTTCCTTACATTCCCATCGTTACCGAACGTTTACCGACGGTTGATCTGTCAACATTCAACTCTTTAAACCCACATTTCGTCTCCAGTAATGAAGCGTTTGATGAGTGTTGCGTCGGATTAAATCTCAGGTTAGGTTAGGTTAGATTGGAATGGTTGCCCAAGGATGAGCACACTTGGACGAATATAAACGGGTTCGTCCTTTGGGATACCATTGAGAAGGAGGTGAGATGAAAGAGAAACCCGATTACATGAAAGGAGAGGGCGGGAGAGGTGGTGGTGGGATTGTTAGGAGGATTGGTTTAGAGTGTGAGGATTATGAACGATGGAAGTGCTGCGTTTGCGTCAACCGCTTTATGCTACTGATGAAATTCATTAACCCTCGGAAATTGTGTCTTTGGCGATAACAAAGCGCCAACTTTGCAGCAACATGGGGCAAACCCAAATTATTAACTCAATACAATGTCGTGAACGGATCCAATGAACGGCAATGTTGAAGTTCTCTGGCAGGAGTCGGCTTTTTTCCTTAGAGTATCTTTACCAAAACAGTTTTCCAACATTTCTAAGGTTTATACACCATTGAATCAATTTTTAACGTAAAATTTAATACAAACTCATTGCAAATTCAAATCCATTCTTAAAAATCGGAACCACGTGCAGAGGTGGATTTATTCAAGAGGGCGTAACTTTTACAAATGCCAAGCAATGGCGATAAAATTTGATAATATTGATATGAATATCAATGAGACGTGGCAACTTGACAAAAACAAAAAAATAGAACTCAAATCAGTTGACTTAGACCGTCACCTGGCGGTTGTACCGGGAGCTTTTTGATCAAGGTGACGTCCAAAATAAACAAGACTGGCGTCATAAAAATGCTTTTTTAGTGCGTTATAAGTTGCATCCCTATCTGACTTCAAGTGAAAGCTTGGTGGCATTCGGTTCAGTGGAAGCGAAGTTATTGCGTCTAAAGTGTCTGTGTGTTTGTGTCATCCATACAAAAATGAGTTTCGAACAAAGAGCTAATATCAAATCCTAGTTTTAAAATCGGTCAAACGTTTACCGAAACATTTGAATTGATGAAAAAAGTTTATGGAGATAATTGTCTACCTCGTGCCAGAGTTCATGAGTGGTTTAAACGTTTCAGAGATAGTTGTGAGGACCGAATCAGTAATCACCGAAATTGCTCGTAAATTTATCAAAAATGAACCGAAATTATCGTGGAAATTCGTGGAATCGGAGTTGAATATCTCCAAAACATCGAGTTATTGCATTCTAACTGATCATTTATGCTTACGAAGTGAACTGAGGATCAAAAATCGTTGACACTTCAACATTCAAAAGACCTCATTAAAGGTAACCTTGTAACTGGTGATGAAATGGGGTGCTTCCAACATGAGCCTAAAACTAAGCGTCAAAGTGCCGAATGGAAGGCCCAGACGAGCCACCACCCAAAAAATCGCGTTTGGAGAAGTCAAAAATCAAGTCGCTGCTCATATTTGTTTTTACGATTCCAAGAGAATTGTCCACAAGGAGTTCGTGCCAACGGGCCAATTCGTCAATGCAATTTTCTATCTTGGCGTTTTGAAGCGTTTGTTGCATCGCATTCGTCGAATTCGCCCTGAACACCGCGAAAGAGGAAGCTGGCGCTTATTGCATGAAAATGCACCATCTCATCGATCCACTCTTGTGACTGATTTTTTGACTAGAAATCGCATTTTAACCATCAATCACTCACCGTATTCGCCTTATATTGAATTACATTTGGCCATGAAAGGAAAATGTTTTGCGCCCGTAGAGGCTATCCGAAAGACTTGTACCGACATCCTGAATGACATTCCGATCAATTACATGAAACACTCTCTCGAAAAGCTTTTAGATCGCGCAAAGTAATGTATCGAGGCCAGAGGCGACTATTTTAATATAAACTCGAAGTTATCAGAACAAAGCTCCTGTCGTTTCTATTTTAGCTCAGTGTTGTCTATTTTGGACTTCAGCTTGTATATAGTATAGTATGTATGTATATTAATAGCAACGAATAGTAGGTTTTTGAATGTTGATAAAGTAATAAATCAAAAAATGTGTAATGCGCTAACTCGGTGAAAAAAAGATATTGAACAAAGCATTCGAAAGAAGAAGAGTATGTGTGGTATGTGGTTTTTTTTTTTTTTTTGTTAATAAATCGCGTATTTTGCACTTTTAGGTTAAGATAACTCGGAAACCTGAGTCAGCAAAGCAATTATGACGCCAGATTTGACTTCAGCACATCCAAAACCTTTGTAAAAGTATACTCTAGAGACTGTTAAAATATGTTCGCTTAATTTTGTCGGCTCATATGTTTGATTTTAGGCTGGGAA
>JAYXIM010033237.1:0-10185 GCA_037575425.1 Anastrepha fraterculus
TGTATCTGCGACTTTCCTGTGTGTTCCAGTCTAGAGCTGCTTTGGAGATGTGTCCATTGGGTTTGCCTAAAGTAGGGGCAATCCATTTCCACTTCCGACGTCGAATGTCTAAGTGGGCAGGTGTTCCTTTTGTCATAGCCCAAAGATTGTTGCTGAAGAGAGTGGTTGGCCAAAAATGTGCGTTTGATAAAAACTTGCAATAACGGTGATAAATATATCACTTCTCCTCCAACTTTTGAAATACCTACAGTTTTATTATATGACATCTCCAGAAATTTACATAGAGCAGAAATGCACTTGCGGGCTTCAAAAATAGTTCATCATTTTTTGTTTAACTTATGCGCGAATGCAGGTTCTTAAACTTCGGCTAAAATAAAATGCAGTAGGAAAATGACACCGCAGCACTTTCACCTTTTTTGTCGCTGAAGAAACTCTAGAAACTTTATTTATATAAACATAATTGAAAATAAAGGTAAATGAGTAAGTAGTCAAACCTTATCAATATATGATGCAATTTATGAAGCTTTTATGATATTTTCGAGTGTGCATTTAAGGCCCTCGCCTCATTTGAAATGGTGTTTCTTTAAAAACGTGTAAAATGGATACGAAAATAGGTCTTTTATTTTTGTTTTCAGTACATTATTTTTTGAGGTGAGGGCCTCAAAGGCAATTATTTACCTTGGGGGCTCTCAAAAATCAAATTTAACTAAGAATTCGTGTTATTACTTCAAAACATGTTATTTAATGGTAAACTAAAAAGTTTGAGCTTTATTCTAAAAACTCTACATTTATTTTCCTTGTTCACTCCTCTCGGGAGCATAGAGCCTCGACAAGACTCTTCGCTTTTGTTTTTGCACAGTCCCATGAGATGTGTGCATCTGCTAGTTCGCGCGGCATCGACCTTCTCCAAGTGTTTTTTGGTCGACCGCGACCTCTGCTCCTTTGTGGGTTCTAGTCAAGTGCCATCCTCGTGATGCTATCTGGTGGTTTTCTAAGTGTGTGATTTATCCAACGTCACTTTCTGCGTTTGATTTGCCAAAGGATGGGTTCCACGTTCGTTAATCTCCACAGTGCGTTGTTACTGATGGTGTTCGGCTAGAATATTCTGCAAATGATGCGGAGGCATTTTTTGATGAAGGATTGTAGCCTCTGTGTGATGGTGTTAGAGACCAGCTATGCTTCGTTTCCGTACAACAATACTGCCTTTACACATAAGCCGAATATTTGTAGTTTAGAGCGCTTGGAGATTTGCGAACTCCCCCATACCGTATGCACTCGCCCGAATGCCGGCCTTGCTTTGTTTAGCCTACAGTTGACATCTTCATCTGCTCCACCATCTGCCGTGATGATGCAACCGAGATAGCATTCGTCAGCCAATATCTGCCTTGCATTATTGTGGTTAACTCTCATGGCCTTGGTCTTGGCGATGTTGACCTCCAGCCCGACAGTGCGTGCCAGCGCGACTAGTTTGTCCGCCTTCGCTTGCATGTCGGAGAGTTTTTGAGAGAGGAGGCAGATGTAATCGGAGAAGTCCAGGTCCTCGAGATGTCTGCTGAAACTCCATACGATGCCATTTTTGTGCGGGGTCAGCTGGCTGATGACGTCATCAAGGACGTTGGCGTAGAGAAGGGGCGACAGGAGACAACCTTGCCTTGCGCCGGCGTTGATTGTGAATGGAGTAACAAAGTCTACATAGTCGGCACAAATTTTCAACAATACCAAAATGTGAATATTTTCAGAATTTAAGAACTAAAAAAAATTGTAAAAAACTTTGTTATGATAAATTTTCTATTGCCAATTTCGGATACAGCGCTTCATCACATTCTACAGCCAAAAAAATGTAATAAAAATAAAAAAAGTGCACTCGTACATATGTACATACCTATATAATGCCATAAATCGAGACTTTGAAATTTCTATGAATTAAAAACAATTGCTTTGTGTTGACACGTCCGTGGGGATTAAGCGAAAGTCAGGCAACCAAGAAACCAACATACAACGAAAACAAGAAATATAAATTGCATGTAGTTACTTTCGAACTGCCTGGTGCCCCTCACTTGATGAATTAAATAAACAAAGGAACTTCATATTTATTTCTCCTCTCTACATACACTTATGTATTTAAAGTATTGAGTTCGAGTAAATTTGCTGTCGGCATTTCACCTTTCCTCGCTTTTCCTCGTTTCGCCTTGTTTGCCTACATGTCGAGCCTTTCACCCTACCTCATCACTGGAAACACAAGATTTCTTCTTATTTTCCTGTTTATCTTCCAATCCAGTGAAAGCCACAGCTGTGTATTTGTGGTCCCCAAGCAATTCAGTTCTCAATCCAAATGTACGAAGTTCAGTGCAAATTTATTGCGGTAAGTTGTGGAGGGGCACTCAATGTAAAATGTTTTTATGTATATACAGGGTGTTCCGTCTAGCTATCGGAATTTGAACTATCGATTTGGCGGGCTTTAACAGCAGAAATAATGTTGTTCATTTTGAATCAGAAATTTATTTTATGGTTAGATAATTGAAAAAATGGAACGCGTTTCGCTTCAAAAAAAAAAACTGAAAAGCTGGACTGGTTGAAGTTTAGCATTTTTACCAAAAAATATTCTTTTTAGATGAAACTCATTTGTACTTTGGTGGTATGTTAACAAACAGAATTGTCTCATTTGGAGGTCCATGTGTCGTCACGAAGAAGCGGATCATGTCCAAGGAGTGACTCTTAGGTGCAGATTTTGGTCGTGTGACATCACTGGACAGTTTTTTTAAAAATGCATATTGGGGCTTTGAACTTTCCTTGCAGATTATTGACAACTATGCACTTGTAAGGTCATAAAAGCTGTTACAAATTTAAAGAAGTGCAGGTTTCATTTCTTCAATAAAATTTATTAAGTTCATAAAGTTGGATTTTTTTTTTAGTATTTTACAAATACTATTTTTTAGTATTACTTAGGATTTAAAATTTTAATATGCAGCTATGGCAAAATTCATATAGTTCCGCGGACAACAGAAGATTAGATGCGTATACGCATTGATACATCAAAGCTAAATTTTCTCCATTTTCTATAAGTATTTTCACAAGCCTAATGTACGACGGGTGCCTTTTATAATCATCGAAAATCACTTTATTGTTTGTCAAAATATTCTCCATGAAGATCTATACACTTTTGCATGCGCTTGAACCAATTGTCGAAGCACTTTTGCCACTCTGAATGAGGTACCTCCAAAACATGCATTCTGAATCCCGCAACCGCTTCTTCAGGTGTCGAAAAGCGTTGACCTCTCAGTTTGTTTTTTACGTACGGGAATAAAAAGAAGTCATTCGGTGCCAAGTCAGGACTATACGGCGGATGACCCATTAATTCGATGTTTTGGGTGCTCAAAAATGCAGTTGTTTGAGGCGATGTGTGAGAGCTCGCATTGTCCTGGTTAAGAGTGATCCGTCTTTGGCGATTGGTTTTCCTAATTTCTTGGAAGACAACTGGCAAACAAATGGTTGAGTACCATTCAGAATTTACTATTCTACGTTGTTCTAGTGGTACGGTTGCGACATGTCCAGTTTTTCCGAAAAAACAGATGACCATTTGCTTGGAAGTGCTTCGTGCGCGAACAACTTTTGTTGGATTTGGCTCATCTTGAAACACCCATACAGTCGACTGCTGTTTACTTTCGGGCTCATACGCTTAAATTCATGATTCATCACCTGTCACGATGTCATAGACGTGTTTCGAAGCCCCGCGATCGTATTTTTTGAGCATTTCCTTCGACCAATCGACACGAGCCTTTTTGTGAGCGATTGGCAAATTGTGTGGGATCCAACGCGAACAAATTTTTTTGACAGTCAAATGTTTATGCAATATTGAATGTATGCTGGTCCCACTAATACCTAAGATTGTCTCAATCTCACGATAGGTCACATGACGATCTTGCAATATCAGTTCGCGCACAGCATCAATGGTTTTCGGAACAACAACTGATTTTGGACGACCTTCACGAAATTCGTCTTGGAGTGAACTACGACCACGATTGAATTCACCATACCATCGATAAACACTGGTCCTTGATGGAGCTTCATCGCCAAAAAATGAATTAAGTCCATCCATGCAATGTTGCTGAGTTAATCCACGTCGAAAGTTGTAAAAAATAATCGCACGAAAATGTTCATTTATGGACCGAGATGAATCTTTTAAGTTACTGTAAACAACACAAATAGCGTTGGTATTTCAAAACGTTCTGAGTACGTAAAAGCCAGAAAATGTCAAACTTTGCGATACAGCTGTCAGTTGCCAGATTGCAACACCAGGGTTGCCAAATCCCGAAATATAAAAGGCACCTCTCGTAAACACTTGCAGTTGCTATATGCTAGCCGAGAGCTACTAATTTATTTAATTGTTTATAGAAATAGTAATAATGATAATTATTTCTCATTCAGTAGCCTAATTGTGTGTGTGTGTGTGTGTGAATTAATACCCCAATTAAAAACTGAATTACCACTATTAAGATGTATGCCTGAACAATAGTATATAGTAAAAAATATGAAGCGAATTTGTATTTACCTAAAAAACTTGAAAATGGTGAGGACCACCGTTGCGTGTTTTAAGTTTTCTATATACTGCGTTACTTCTAAAATAAAATTAAAATATTTTTAGTACCACCTTCAGTCCAAAATAACACCTTATTTTCCGAGAAAAGTATATTTTTGCAAAGATATACTCGTATATTTAGTATTTATAGCCAGGTACTTACGCAAATTCGAACACACAGTGAATTCCAAACAAGTAGTTAAGCTAACAAGCAAACACTTTTCTAATGCAATTACTGACATATGGATAGGTGGCAAGCAGCTTTGTTCATTCGCAATTTAAATGCCTATAAAAGAAGCAAGAAGAAATGTTGCATATCGTAGGGGGCACTGGGCAATTATATGCTATTTTGCTTTCTAGAAGCCTTTACGTTTTTTTTGTACATTTTATCTGAGAAGACCCCTAGTGAAAGTTCTCAACGAATAATTTTCTAGCGACCTTACAAATGTATTGTTTTTCAAAATGCTCCCGGAACGGTTCAAAACAACCCTATTTTGAAGGAGCTAAAGCATTTAAATATACCACAAAACTAATCGTGAAGAAATTATACTATAAATTAGACAATTGAATGCTATACTGCATGACACTAATACTCTCATCCTGCGTTGGAACAATTGCGACACCAAAATTGCATTTCCATTGTGTAATCAACGGAGGTGGTGATGTCAATAGACTCCTAGAAGCGGCGATTTGACTCTATTAGAATTTAATTTTTTATAGCTGCCGTTGCGGATAAACCTTACGCCAACAATCCAAAAGCGATTTAAGAGTTTCAAATAAAATAACAATTGTCAGTGGTGATATGAGAATCGAATCTTGCGAAAATGTACTGAAAAATTGGATTGAGACGCTAATGCTGTCGCAATCTACTTTTTCAGTACATTTTCGCTACTGTAGAGCTAACTGTGGAAGTCAATTGCAAAAAGACATCTTCCATTCGCTACTTCTCTGCTCACTATCTTGCTGCTCGGTTAACTTGACGAAAAATTTGTATGTGAAAATAACAACAAAGTTATCGCGCAAAATTCGGCGCTAGCGAATATGGTGAGGTATAACCATCTGGTATAACTTACTATTTTACAGACTCATGTAATTTTACGCAGCTCTATTGCAGCACTGCCAAGACATTTTATTTATACCAGTTGCTTCATCTCTTCGCCATTTGTTGCCGCTTGGCGAAACGAAGAGACCTATTGTTATCGGCTGCTTTAGCTGTCAAACACTTTTAGAGCCTTTGAAATTTTATGTGTCACAAAAGATTCTGTGTCGGTATAATGTGTTTGTTGTTGATAATTTTGGTCTAATTATGCTTTCAATAAGCCAATTACTCGTACTCCAAGTGATATTATTTCATTTCATTTATTAAGTCTGTGGATACAAAACCTTACCGACTGGAGGTATAAACTGACTTAAAGAATAAATAAATAGTCTAAGAAATACAGATCAAGGAAGGGAGAGATCAAGATCGATTAAAAAATTGTATTTTTCTAAGAATACTATTAAGCTCAAGTCCTAGAAACGGATGTGTCATTTCAAACGCTTTGAGGAATATATAAGTAAGATTAACTGCCGTGGTAGTTGAAAACAATTAATGGCACCACAGACAATGTCTTAAATTCACATCAGTGTGTAAATTATACGCCTTGAGGAAAGTGATTTCAAATTTTTTCACATATAACGGACCCCATAAGGTGCGTATGGCTTGCTAAAATGAAGGGATTGCCGAGCAAACCGAACCGAGCCTGCGGTGAACTCTTTCGATGCTTTGAAAATAAATAGTATTAATTTTATTCTAAATTACTGAAACGTACTTTAACTTTGACCTCACTAGAGAATTACAAAGCGTTTTCCTCGCGCATAAGGTTGGAGAAAGCGCCAGATGGAATAGGCCTTAGGAATAATGAAAATAATGTGATTAACCCTGGAGAGATAACCTACGTCTGAGAGACGTATGCCTTTTTAATTTTTTGCTTTCCCTCTCTCGAATGTTTTAGTACCACGTTGCTGTTTTTATTTTTCTCAGTCGTCTACAGTAGCTTGCCGGTGGTGGTTATTTTGTTGTGGTAAGTTCGATACTTTTTGAGTTTTGGCGATCGCATACGTCTCGGAGACGTATGGTTAGCTTTTGTGTGACTTTTACACTCAATTTGAATAAATTTGTTTTGATCGTGATTTCGTTTTTTTATCAGTTAAACCAAGAACAATGGGCGAAATGGATGCTTAAATGACACTGAAATAAGTACGTATTTGCAAGGTTTATCGGACGATCCGGAATCATCTGATAACATTGAAAGAGAAAATGAATTATTTGAAGATGATGTTCAGAGCGATGTCGAAGATGAGGACATCGCCAAGGAAGATCGTGATATCAACACAGCTTTATTGAAAGACCAAGTTACAGGATCTTCCGATTGTGTTTCTTCTTCAGATAGCCGTATTCTTACGTTTTCTGAACCTACTATTAGAAGCAAAAGTAAGTACTGCTGGACAACGTCGAAAGGTAAAAACGTTGGCAGAGTTTCTTTATCCAACATTGTTCGAACGGCAAGAGGTCCTACTAGACAATGTAAATCATTGCTTGAGCCCCTTTCCTGCTTCAATGCATTTTTTACCGACGATATTATTCTGGAAATTGTAAAATGGTCAAATGTGGAAATATCCGTGAAACGTAAAGAGGGAATGACGACAGCAACTTATAGGGATACAAGTGAACACGAACTCCGCGCTCTGATTGGGA
This sequence comes from Anastrepha fraterculus, assembly GCA_037575425.1. NCBI lineage: Eukaryota > Metazoa > Arthropoda > Insecta > Diptera > Tephritidae > Anastrepha > Anastrepha fraterculus. The sequence goes on from JAYXIM010033237.1 coordinate 7,314, forward strand.
TTCTCGTTTTGACAGCTGCGTTAAAAGATAACCATCTGGCAACCGATGAAATATTTGATAATACCTACAGTGGAACGCTATATACTTCAGCTATGAGTCGCGATAGGTTGCCTAGGTGATTCGATGCCTGCGAATGGACATGAAATGACAAAGCATTGCGACCTTCTCTTCAACCTAATGACCGGTTTTCGCCTGTCAGAAAAGTGTGGGATATGTTCATTGGGATGAACAATGGCAAACCAGTTACACACCGGGGTCGCATACCACAATTGACGAACAGTTGCTGGGTTTTCGTGGCCGATGTCCATTTAAGATGTACATTCCCAATAAACTAAATAAATATGGGATCAAAATTGTAATGATTTGCGACAGTGCCACAAAATATATGTTCAATGTCATTCCATACCTAGGCAAATCGACTAATACTAACAACGTCCCTTTGGGGGAATATTACGTGAAGGAATTATCCACACCAATACATGGGACTTTTCGCAATATTACTTGTGACAACTGATTTACGTCAGTTCCACTGGCAAAGAACTTCTTAAAAGAGCCATACAAATTGACTATAAGGTCCAATAAACGTGAAATTCCGGAATTATTGAAAAATTCACGATCGCGAAAGGTTTGAAGTGCCAGATTTTGTTATGATGGACCTTTAACGATTTTGTCCTATAAACCAAAGCCTTCTAAAATGGTATTCATGCTCTCATCCTGCAACGAAAAAGGCAGTATCGATGAAAGTAGTGGTAAACCAGACATGATTTTGTATTATAACCAAACAAGAGGAGGAGTCGACACGTTCGACCAAATGTGTTCAATAATGTCGTGCTCAAGGAAAACTAACCGTTGGCCTATGGGAATATTTTACGGACTGCTTAACATAGCTTTCGTAAATTCATACGTTATTTATTGCCACAACCTGCAGTCTCGAAACCAAAAACCGTCTGGCCGAAGAAACTTTATGAAAACTTTATCCAGTTCGGTGACATCGATATGGATGGGAAGGCGCTTGGAGGCCCCTAGTTTGAGTAACGCTTTGAAGCGAAATATAAAAAATGCATTGCCCCAACAGGTTGAAAGAGACAATAAGAGAAGAACCTGAACCAAAGAAAAAAAGATACTGTTCCTATTACCCCTCAAAAATAAGGCGTATGTCTGAAATGGTGTGTGTAAAATGTACTAAGCCTATATGCGGGGAGCATAAAAATGAAGTGTGCAAAACTTGTACCTGATTTGACAAACTTAATATTTTTTTTTATTTATCATAAATGTTATATCTAAATAAGCTTAAAAAGCGAAATAAATGTGTTCAGTTTAGTTTTAGAGAAAACGGCAGTTCCTTTTACAAAATACTTGTTTTTTTTTTTTGTTTTTTTTATAAGAATACTGAAAATGTGAGTTTTTCTTACATAATAAAAAAAAGTTTCTCCAAAAATGCATTTAAAAAATAAGGAAATATATAAAGAACCAACGGCAGTACAAAAAGGTAAAAAATATTTCCAAAAATATTGTCACCATAAAGAAAAACTATGATACGTCCCACAGACGTATGGTTATCTTCTCCGTAACTTCCAATAGGGTTATCTCTCTAGGGTTAACAAAGGAAAATTCTGAGGCTGTTTAACTGTGTCTAACTAGAGGGTATTTAAGTTTACCTAGATGCGGATTAAGAACTTTAGCGAAGGCCCTGTGGAAACATTTGCTAGCATGGTAAGCGACATTTTTTTTTCTATTACCCCTTCGAATAGATTGTTCAAATCACTTTGTAGTACTGATGCATCAGAATAGCAAGTATTTAATTCTGCTGAAAATCTTCAAAGATCGATTGGTTTGCACTGAACTCAAAATGGTTTAACGAGTAGCAACTGTGGTATCACAATAGCGCTTCCACCTTCACACCCATCACCAATTTTGAGGTTCGGTTAGAGAGATAGAACCTTCACCAAAAACCAAAGTTTGAATGGAAACCTCATTTTTTCAGGCTTCGACAATAATATACTGTGCGACACAGCATCGCAAGCTTTAGAAAAATCTGTAGTTAGCATTCATTTGATGATAAGTTTTAAGCGGTTATTACTTAGCACTACGTTTTGCTTTAAGAATATTTTATTTTATTTCGATTTTATTCTTTATTTTTATTTTAAAAAGCTTGCATGTTAAGGGGGAGGTAGGGTTTAGCGCTAAAAAAAAACACTTTTTTTGTGAATTTTTTACAGAAATATGGCTTAAGATACTTTAATAAAATCAGTTACATGTTATTGTACGTCTTTTCGATAAGTGTTTAAAAAATATTAATAATAAAATATTGACAAATAAGCCCAAGACAGAGTTTTTTTGGAGATATGTTTTTCGAGAGGTGCTCTGCGGTGCCAATCGGCATTCGTCGTAGAATCATCTGAAACTAAAAAAGTCGAATTTTTCAGTTAAAGTATGACGTAATGCTCCCCCCTACATTAATAAAATTTTTTTTTTTTCATTTTTGTAGTTTTGGTGGCAAAAAAACGTAAAACGAGCATTTTTGGCGAAAAATTTCGCCATATTTGTAAGTGAAAAACAACCTTAAAAAACAAAAAATAAAAAAAAACAGTGTAGGGGGAGGTATTTTTGATTTAGAAAACGTGTGCCAAATTTGAAAAGAATCGGTTGAATAGTTTCGGAGTTGTGATTGGCACCGACTTTTAAGAAGTCGTTTCGGGAAAAACGCGTTTGAAAAAATGACTCTGAGAAATTATCGATGCTCCGCATTCGAGGTAGAGTGCCTACAAAGGCTATAACTTTGAGAGTTCTGCTCCGATCCACTTAAAATTTTGACACAACATTCTTGAAATGATTTACTATAAGATGAGTGAAGAAAAAAATTCTCGAGTTT
>JAYXIM010033238.1:0-10139 GCA_037575425.1 Anastrepha fraterculus
AGCACAACGTGCTCCAACACTTCGACTTATTTGCCTAATCTTACCTATTAAATAGTTCCGGTTTGAACAGAACATATATGACCAAATAGGGATTCAAAAATGTTATTTTAAAAAAATATAAAGAAACCATAGAAGGTGTACTTAGCAGTTTATTTATTTAATTGGTGGTACAAATAAGAACCATACAGAGCTGCTCGGCTTTTTTTACGAGTCTCAAATTTCAATATAAATATTTTAATTTTTATAAAAACGAAGTGCACAAATACTTATGCAAACATGATCCGTTTGCAACGCTATCTATATCGATGTGGTAGCCCATCACAGATATGCAGTCATAAGGTGTGGGAGTTTAGACTTTCTTGTTTGCAGGAATTTCCAAAAGAAGTGGGTTGTGTGAAGCACTTAAAGTTCCTTCGAACCGCCGAACAATGAACTTCTTTTGGGTTCCCGTGAACTCCGTTCCATATTCAATAGGTTGTCACTAGTGTTACGCGGGAATTGTATTTGAAATATTTATTAGCAATCGTTACCTTCGCCTAAACGCCATGATACCTAAACAAATACAAAAATGGTTCAAAGGCAAATTAGCTGTTGCAATCGCAACAGTAAACGCCTTTGGGCAAAGCTAAAAAAAACTTTTCGGTCAGATCAACATCTTAAATACAGTTGGAACTTGGCGGCAAATTCGAAATTTTGGCATTCCATTCCGAAAAGGAATTTAAAGCTACTGAGACGACTGGCGGTTTTCAGATAAACAAGCAGTTCAACATGAAATATAGACATTTATTTAAAAAAAAACATTTTTTTTTGTTGCCAAATTTTAAAAATTCGATACAGTTTTATTATTATTTTGAAAAGAAAGTTTGTTTTATATCAAAATTGTGTAATATATCAAAAACCGAAAGCTCATCAAAGAATCATACGATTAGGTGTGCAACTAAGTTCTCGCTGTTTTTTTGATGAAAATACAACTTTATTCTAAAAAAATGGTTTCAAGTGAATCATTGAAAGTATTGCCCATTGCTGGTTACTTCTTTTTGCCATCTTTCTGGTAGATCTCGTATGTCGTCGCGGTAAAACTGTTCATCTTTTGGGGCTATCCACGGATCAAGCAATTTTTTGATGTCTTCATATGAATGGAACTGCTGGTCAGCTAGACCATGTGCCATCGATCGGAGCAGGTGATAATCGGACGACGCAATATCTGGAGAATATGGCGGGTGGGGTAGGATTTCCAATTTCAGTGTTTCCAGGTAGGTTTTAACGGATTTGGCAACGTGAGGCCGATCCCCAGTGATGGTTTCGCTTGGTTTTAGCAGTTCATAACAAATAACACCGACTTGGTCCCACCAAATATATAGCATAACCTTCGCAGCGTGAATATTCGGCCGAGGCGACGACGTCGAAGCATGACCGGGCAATCCCCGGCCGGGTAATTCCTTATATTTGCGTTTGGCACGGATCCTCATTGAGCAATGCCTCCAATTCAGCGTCTTCGAAGGTTTTTGGCTTTCCTTCACGCGGACGGTCGTCAATATTAAAATCACCGTATTTGAAGCGACGGAACCGATCTCGGCACGTTGTTTCACTTAAAGCAGCATCTCCATAAACGTTTTGTTGCTCTCGATGCGCTTCAGCCGTCGTTTTTTTTCGAATGAAAGAGGAAAATCAACACTTCCCGCAAATGACGATTATTCGGCACAAAATCAAACATTTTCACAAAACCAAAACAAAATCACTATTGTGTCGTGGCAGTTTGTTTACCATATGTCTAAGCTTGGCTTATGACGTTTAGGTTAAGTTAGAAACGTCTTACACGCACTGCTGCCGGCATCTATTGAGAAACAGCGGGAAATTAGTTGCGCACCTAATATAATATAATATATTATATATAAAGTTATAGGAAAATGCATTCCTTATAATTTTTTTCTACGCTGCATATATGTACATACATATACATATTTTTTCAATACAAATTATTTAGTTTTTTTAGGATAATTCACGAATTGACAGGTATCAAGCGTACTAAAGGTATCAAAACATCTTTTATTTTAATGGGTCCTGTGTTTCCCACGAGCCCGCTTTAGTTTCCTACCGTTTACTACTGCGTTTTCAAATGCTTCCCGACTAAATGTTGTAAATTTGAGATATTTTCCGCCATCGCATCCGCAACCATCAACGCCTTTAATCAATTTCCTTCAACCAAACAGGTGTAACTGTAAATTTTCTAACTGCTGCGTCAGCTGATGGCTGACGTCTTCCCATTTAGTTATTGTCCTCGTTACACATCAGTAATTTCATGGCAAGCGCAATATGCTCATATGTCTGTATGTAGAATAGCTACATTCGAACTGCTTTCCCGCTAGTGGAGTTCGGATCATATCTAGTTCTTCACATTCCTTCACTATGTAAGCAACTAGTGAGTTTTACGCGCCGACATCCTAGAAGTATCAATGGTGCTAGTCACATGTTAAAAGGGAGGTTGTTTATGTATTTTGTCAAACTCTGAGGTGAGACGTTGATACTCTCAACACTACTCTCTCTCTCTCATAGTGAATGGTGCACAATTATCGAAATAGCACCGGTTCCGACCAGAATTGTTGATGCACGAGTTAAAAATTTCCCTGCAGGGATGTGCTACATTTAACGGTGCACATGCATGTAAAATCAGTGCGTGTGTGAGCTCTGCGAATCACAATGAAAAATTCGAGATTGCAATGCATTTTTTCGATATCAATTTAGCAATTAGATACATGTATTAGGTAAAATTAGGTGAATGTGGTATATTCGAATGAACATTTGGAGGATATTAATATCATATCTATAGCTTATCGTTTCACCGCTTGTGGACTTCTCACAACTGTTGCCAAAAGTTAATAAATGCTCTACAGAACATTTGTTTTAAACACTCCAAGAGCCAACTCATCAGATGATGTTATTGTCCATGCTTCCGCACCATACAATAGAAGGAGCTTGCTAAGATACTTACAAGTCAGGGTGGGCCACATAGCGTTTGCTTTTTGAACCACCTATTTTTTGAGATTGGTAACACAAATGACATGTCAAATGTGTTCATAATTTACTTAAAGGTTTGACATTTACGATATGGGACGCTATACGCTTGAAGAAAATTGGGAAATATTGAAAACCTATTTCCAAAGTGGTGAGTCTTCTTCTTCTTTTCTGGTGAAGCCCATTTTCACATCGGTGGCTACGTCAATGAGCAAAATTGTCGGATTTGGGGCTCAGAAAATCCACATGTTACTGTAGAGAAGCAAATGCATCCACAACGAGTCACTGTTTGGTGCGGTTTTTGGTCTGGCGGCAACATCGGGCCATTTTTTTCGAAAATGAGCGAGGAGCCGCGGTTACAGTAAATGGCGAGCATTACCGTGACATGCTCAACGAGTTGTTTCCAAAAATTGAAGAGGATGACATGGACGACATTTGGTTTCAACAGGACGGTGCAACTTGTCACACTGCCAAAGTTACACTCGAACTTTTGGCTACCGCTTTTGAAAACCGAATAATCAACCGAAATTCCTATATCAATTGGCCGCCTCGGAGCTGTTATTTAAGCCCATTGGACTATTTTTTGTAGGGAGCCGTTAAAGACAAATGCTATGCGAACCATCCAGAGACGATTGATGCTTTAAAACACGAATTGAGCCCAAACAATCGAAAATGTGCTTAAAAATTGGGTTGATCGAATGGCCTACTGTAAAGCCAGTCATGGCAGTCATTTGAACGATATTATTTTTCATTCATAAATGACAATATTCAATCTTTAAAACAAAGAAAACAGTTTAAAAAAATATTGATTAGTTTTTTTTTTATAGCCGATTCAAAAAGCAAATTTTACATGGCCCACCCTATATTTAGATGGTCACGCGCAAACTGCAATCTCTTACGGACTATTATGGCATTTAAATTTGTTTGCCTCAGTTCGAATCGTTCTGAATGGCAAGTCTTACCTAAATACCTAAATCGCTTGCTGCTGGATTTTTCCTTAATTGGCACAGTAACCACTGACACTCTTTCTCCCAGAAAATTTTATTTGGACCCTGTCGTCACTTATTTACCAGACGATTATTATGCATAAAGCGTTCAATAATGTGCTGATATTTATGACTATATCAAATAAGGTGTGAGTGACTGTATGTGCTACTCCCTTTGTAGTTTGCACATATATTTGTTACGTAAATACATAAATTGCGGGATACTTATATACGAATCCATGTGGACTTATAAATTTCAATTCTATTACAAAAATTTGCTTTGCTCCCTCTTGTTTTCTTGCTAAGTAAATTGATTCTACATGTTTCTGTTCGTTTTTTTGCAATTTTATAGTGCTAGCATTATTTTAAGGTGTCGTTTTAAAACCATAACTCTTATTTGATTTTATCATACCCCAAGGGTATCATCTTGCTCTTTTACGTATGTAGCTGCTCTCATGGCACTATTATCAGGTGAGTATATTTACTACTCAGCTCCAGTTGAATAAAGCAATGTTGCTTCAAATGGACTGACCAATTACTTCACTTGTTAATGTATTTGTATGCATATGCATTTGGGTATCCCTTATAAGGTAAAAAAAAAATTTTCTAATTTTGAAATGTAGAGGGTGGACATTTTTTACTAATGCTATAAGATGCTCAAATATAGAATTTCATCTTTCTAGCATAGTTGCAACCAGCGCCGACCGAGCTTCAAAGTTTGATAAATCTCGTGTTTTGTCCTGATATTTCGATCTGCTATAAAATCACTATAAATGCAATAAATTGAGTGAATAAAAGTAAAAACTAAATGAAATGAACATTAATATTTAATTAAACACAGAGAAATAACAATTAGTCAGAGTAGTTTTTACAGTCCGGATACAATTCGCACCCTAAATACAAAAGGGTGCCTTCTGCTCAAATATGAGCGAGACGTTATCAATAAAACGGTCCGCGTATGACATATGACAAAAATCAATTTTTTGTTTTTTGGTAGGACTGTTATAAGCTTACATGGCAAATTTCAGCGTGATATGTCACATAGTTTGTTTTCTGTGATACTGTAAACAAGTCAAGCTCGAGTGTGGAAAATTTTGAGCGTGCCCCTTTTGTATTTAGGGTGCGAATTCTCTATGTTCCTAGACACAGCGCAGCAAGAACGGTTTTTGTTCCTCTTCAGCCGTGATAAGTCCGCTAAAACCTTGCATTAATTTAACAGCACTTTCTGCAGCATGATTTACAACTCTCAATGAACTTTTTCTTCTTTTAGCTTTCAGAAAAGCAGCATTATTATCCCAAGAAGATACATCTTCCTTTAGAAAACTGTCGTGGATCTGCCTTCGTGATAGAAATTGTTTGCTCTTCTCCGACACGAAATCCAGTGTTTATCTGGACAAAAAAAAATAAGTTAAATAACCAAAAAAAATTAACAAAACATTAAAAAATATGACAAAAAGTCATTTAACTTACCAAACAACGTTTGAGTCAATTCTTCCTCCGACGGTTCATAGCGTTTGCTAAAATCTGAGGTTTTGTCCCTGTTGCAATCATTTTCTTTTTAGTTTGACTATCAAATTTATCATCATTCAGTGATAGAATGTTTTCACATAAATGCCACAAGTGATGACTAATCTTGCTTATAGAAGCTTTAGAAATTGTTGCGTCAACTTTTTCATACTCTTTTAATATCTTAAAGAATTGCAAATCTTGGTTAAGTGCTTTGTTCGCCACTCTGCATTTGAACTAAACGTTAACATACAACATCACACTGTTTTAATTTTTGCAGTGTACGGATGTGTTTTCACATCGCCCAGCGAAATAGTTACCAAACTTGGTGAAATGTTGCCAACAACTGATAATAAAACCAGTAGTGACTCTATATCCAAAGTGCGAAATACATAGGTATGTTAAGCTGTGCTTTGCAACGTCTAGATTTTTATATAAAAATCAAGTTAAAATAAATACAAAATTAATAACTTGTTAAAAGCCCAACATTCTCCACCTCGCGGGCATAGGCAAGCTCACAATGCAACTGATCTAACTTCAATCAATAATAATCAGCCGTTTGCGATCCGACCAAATATTACGCTCTCGCACGCGAATATGACTCTAAAAGAAGTAAACAAAAAGTGCAACAACCACGGTACCAACTGCATTCGGCAGCACACCTGTTATGTGTACTGCTTTAAATACGTTCGTTGCTGAGCAATGTCACAATTCTAAGCAAAATCAACCGCAAGCTCAAATCAACCAAAACGCTCTCCCAGCTCTCCAGAACACAAAAACAAGCTGCAAGGAGAAAAACAAAAATACACGACTACTGGCTTGGTAAACCGAAATCCACTAATAGTCCGTAAGCCTGCGGCAGATTTTCACGATCAAGTTCCTCTCAGTCGATAACTCGGTTTTTCGGTAGCAGAAAATCGCCGAACACGCAAAACAGTTGTCTTATTTATGCATCTCACAAACAAACTACATATAGTATATAAACATGCTATCATACTAAAGCCATGAAATAATAATCGAAAGTCGAATGTACGTGAAGTTTGAAAATTCAATTTATTTTTTGAACACACCTCGTATAATAGAGATACCACGTTTTTTGTTTTGAAAGGTTTTCCCAATATATGGGAGATTGGCGTTAGTGACTGATTTCGCCCATTTTAAACACCAAACTAGCTTGATGTACTAAGTTTGATTGAAATATATTAAATTTTGCTCGTGCTATCGTGCGTACGGACGAACGATGAATCGTAGTTAAAAAGATATATCTAAATCGACTCCTCTCATCATTCTGAGCATTTTGGTATATATACTCGTATGTATATATCTATCACGACCATGCCAAAACAGAGATCTGATGTTCTGTGGAGAAGGTTTATTCAGGAGTCCTGGATTGTTAATAGTGATGTAAAAGACCTGAACACAACTGATGCCAACAGTCCTTGCCAAAGAATGGCGATAATAAACTAAACTTAAGCAGTAAACTAACGTTTCTTCTCCAAGAGACGATTCTAACAAGAGTATATTGTAATCTCCGGATCAGTGGCGGATCCACGGGGGGGGTTTTCGGGTCCGGACCCCCCCCATTGGAATCATGCTCTAAAATTTTATGTTTCAATTCTGTATGAGTCAAGTTAAAAAAACAATATTTTTTTATATGCATTAGCAGTTTATTAGATTTTTCTTCCAGTTTTAATTTATTTTATAATAAAAACAATTATAATACGACGGACGCAATTCAAAATTTTGAATAATTACACAGGCCTGCGTAATTTCATTTTTGTCCAATTTCTAAAACGGCTACGAGTGTCTCTTGAAGTTTTTTTTGTGCTGAAAACGTTTTAGAAACTGTACCTCGCAGGACTGTGTTATTAAATATCTTTTTGACAAATCGATAGATGATGAACAATATACAAGAGGTTTTAAGCACTTTTAAATTTTCGAGGCTTCTCAAAAAACTTTCTGAGAATTTCCTCATCAGTTAAATCAATGCGATGATGGATGTTCAAAGATGCAAGACCGTTGAGACGCTCCTGTCCCATTGTGTTTCTCAGATAATCCTTTATCCTTCTGAAGGTCGAAAACGATCGTTCTGGAGTTGCTGTTGTCACAGGTAACACTGCCAAAATTCGCAACATTTTGTTGACGTTTTTGAAAGTTTCATTATTCATGATCTGAAAAAATTGCTTCTGCTTAAATTCTCAATAGAAATATTTATTTACCTTATTCTGTTCAAATCCACAGTTAAATTGCTTTTTCTATATTAGGAGTTACTTACTGATAATGCATCAAGTGAATTTTCGATGTTCTGATTGCGGATTCGTTGTCTCCACATTTTGACTTCTGAAATGAAATTACTCTACAATCCAATACTTCTTCGTAAAATAGGTAAAGATCGGCGCATTTTTTTCATCAAATTCTTGTTTGAGAAACAGCTGTCCGAAACTTTGAAAGACTGTTTTGTGTTTTTGAAACCGACTCTGGAGATGACAAATGTACGTATCGAGAAATGGAATGTAGAATGCGATTTTGTAGTATTCTTCAACTGTTTGCGTTTCAATGTTGCAACGGTATTTTTGTCCTGGGCATCGACGAGGCGTTTTCATTTCAATTTCGTATTTAGAACAAATTTCAGAAACTTTTTCATAAACAATGTGGAAGCATGAATCTACGTTTTCCCGCTTTTCCTTGAAATCATTCAAAGCATCATCAGCCAATTTTGTTGCTTCTCCTAGATCTTGATTCTTCAACTGCAATTCTCGACTTAATGGTAGAACGAGGGAATTAATCGATTCCATTATTTGGCAGGACATTTGAAATTCGACTGTGAAAATTGCGGTCAAAAGTTGAGATGCTGTGCGTGAAGTATCTCGATCCTTCCATGTTTTTATTTCTTCTAACGCTTCAATTACAGCCGGTTGAAGTTCGACGTTGAAGGTGTCCCACGATGTATAAAAACCGCCAATTATTCTTGTAATTTTGAATCAAAGTCCTTTACTATTTTTAGAATTTTTTTTACAAGATATCTAGAGCTATTAGTTTTTTCATCGGCTAGTCACGACATGCAGCGCGAATAATGCCATATTATATTCACGAAATTGATTTTTAATAAAAACACCCTTCCAAAATACCCCGGACCCCCCCCTTTATGAAATCCTGGATCCGCCACTGCTCCGGATATCCCACAGGTGAGGAGGAGATAGCACCTCGTCAAACACTGTGGCCGAACCTGAATCCTGTGCTGCGACGGCACCGCCCATCATGCAGTATGGGACTGCTTAAACAAGAGCAATAGGAGTGAGTACCTCGTTTAGTTTATTAGTAGTTATAATATAAGTATTATAAATCGTGGCAATGAGTCAACATTTGTTAATGCCCTTAAGGAGAGAGTTGAGAATACCCAAGAGGGCTACCTTGAGAGACGGCTGTGATGAAATAAACAACCTTCTAACAGTGATGCACCTCAGAAAAGCCTTCTCAGAAGATCATACAATTAATATTTGCACTCTAAAACCCAAATGGGAGCTTTACCCAGAATCCTAAAGAAACGAGTAAACTTTTGTATAAAACACATTTCCCGTGCTGCTCAGCAGGCAGGACAATCGACCCTCATGGACTGAACCACCGTCCGTCACAGGCAGATAACAAAGCCCTGCCAATAAGCTTACCACAGAAGAACGACTACAATGAGCTATATCTACGTTTCGCCCATATAAATCATCAAGACTTGAAAGGGCCTACCCCATTCTACTCCAGTAGAGTATCGAACATGTAGCCCCGATCAAAGCCCTAAAGGTATGCAGAAAATCCTGGATCAGCACCTTATAAAAATAAATCTGATGGACCGACCTCTGTGCATGAAACAACTTGCCCATCAACCGAGTAAATCCACGGACTGCAATACATAGCCTTACTACAAATGAAGAGAAACAAAATCAGCATGGAACAAGGAGGAACACATAAATAACGAATGACCCCCAGAGGGTCCAACATATGCCGCAAAGTGCGACTCTGATGCTCCTTCAGCGAGTCCGAATCCACCCGCAAGTAAATATAATAAACCCCATGAATGACGGACGGAGAACCAGGGCCAATCCAAGAGAGGTTTTAGAGTGCCTTCTTCGTTTGGCTCTAAAATGCAATGACAGTTAATTTGATACTCAAAGCTTTAAGAATGTCCAACTTACTGCGGCATGCGAAATATTTAGTGGATAAATAATTAATGGGCAATGCAAAAAGTAGGAATGAGACGCCTATCAGCCCAGCAGAAGACTTAATTTTTCTGAAATAATTTTTCTTAAATTCGAAACCATTTGTTGTGCTTACCAGAGCTCACTTATCAGTTAAAACATCCGCATAGCCTTTTAGTCCACCCATGCCTGGTTTTCTAGTTAGAAAAAGTACTATCATCACTATAAAAAGCGCGCCAACTTGAAGCTCATGACATGAAAATTTTCCCAATTCCTTCGACTTTTCTTTAATAACCGCTCGAGCAGCTTCTTCGGCCTCTTTAGTCGTAGAAATTTTTTTATTACCCGATCTGAATAGTCCCATAAATTGCCATTGTAATGCGATAGAAACTAGAGTTGTGTTTAGCAACATTGGCAATACGTTGAAACACATAAATGGTAAAAACTC
>JAYXIM010033239.1:0-10064 GCA_037575425.1 Anastrepha fraterculus
TTTTTAGGCACATTTAAACTCAAATTTCGCCATTCCTGTCGGGAACAAGAAAAAGTTACAAGGGCCAGATCTGGGGAATACGGTGGCTGTGGCATTATTAGTGTGTTGTTTTTGGCAAAAAAGTCGCGCACAAGCAACGATGTGTGAGCAGGGGCGTTATCAAGGGCGTGATACAAGAGCCAATTTTTGTAAGCAAAACTTTTGCATTGGTCCGACCTTGGCGCGCTTTTTTCGGTCTTGGTTCGTGCGGCAGCTTCCATTGAGATGATTGAGCTTTGGTTTCCACGTCATAATCATAAACCCACGATTCGCCACCAATTATGACCCTCTGGAGCAAATTTGGGTCGTCGCGGACAGAGTCCAACAATCTGATCTCATTAGCAATGTTCATGCATGCTGTTTTTGGTAGAAATTGAGCAGTTTTGGTACGAATTTTGCGGCGACCCGTCTTATGCCCAAATCATTGAAAAAAATTGAATGGCACAAGCCAATCGATATGTCTAGGTCCTCAGCAACTGCTCTAACGGTGATTCGACGATTGGGCAATACCATTTTCTTCACTTCATCAAATTTTTCTTCTGTTGTTGAAGTGCTCGGGCGTCCGCTTTTCGTCGTTCACATCTTCTCGGCCTTCTGAACATTTTTTACCTCCGATAAACCTTGCTTTGGTCCAAAGTAGCTTCTCCGTTTGACAGAGTCAACATTCGGAATGCATCCGCGCACTTAATTCCGTTTTTCAGACAAAATTTGATACAGGTTCTTTCATTCATCTTTTTGAATAGGTAAAAATCGAAGACGAGCCGAACAGTGCAAGCAAAGCAGCTGTCAACAATTAACTGAACATTGAAAGTAGCCGAACTCGAGTGAGAGACATGAGTACCAACATATCGCCACAAAAAAATCGAAATTCGAATATATAGTACGTAACCCGCGAAAATTCAAAATTCGCGATACTTTTTAAACACTTCTCGTACATCCCCACCCCATTAGACCTCCACCGTCAAGATTTACTGTACTTACTGGATTACTTTTATCGAATTTGGTACTGGGTTTTCTCTAGACTTGAATCCTTTCAACCGATTGAAAAATGTTGAACTCGCTCTCGTCGCTAAAAATGACGTTGCTCCAGAAATCAAGTGGCTTATTTTTATATTCCTTTGCGAATTCTAACCTTTTATTTTTATTGACTTTGCTGATGAGTGGTTTCCTTCAAGCCATTCGCGAGCTCTACCCGGCAAGTTTCAAAGACCTGCGAACTTTTTTCCGATGGACTTCTTTATTAATATCTTCAAGAACTTCTGCTAGGACTTGCATTGATATAATTTTTAGATTCTTTTTTATTTTTCGTATTATGCGGTGTTCATCACTGAGGGTAAATTTGCGAGGTCTCCCAGTCTGAGGTCGGCTCGTAAGATTTGTTTCCCTTTTAAAATGTTTTATTATGCTTTAAATAGTAAAACAGCTTCGCTTCCCCGTTTGACCGTTTATTGCGCTTGATTTGCCCTCATTCCGCATATGCAGTTGTGTCTGCCTGTTTGCGACCCCTGATAACGCGAAAGCAGGACTTGAAATTACCAAATAAGTTGAGTTTCGAATGATCATATTTATAACGGGACTTATTCAAAAGCATACGTTGCTTTGTCAGAAAAATGAAATCAGCTAAAATTTAAAATTCATTCTTTGTGTGAATAATTTTCCCCTTAAGAATAGGAGAAATCGTACGATTTTCGTTAATATTTTATTTATGAAGTAAAGATTCGTTTAGTTTATCTTAGCTTTAAATAAACAATATACTTGTGGTTTTTTTTATAATAAAACATTTTTAACTATTACATTAATTTTTTCTCCATTTTTCTCAAAATTAGTTGTTGTGTGAATAATTTTGACCGCCTAGACAGACGGTGGCGTTAATCGGAATTAACGACTTAATTATCATAATTAAACGCATTAGGGGATTTATTTTCGATGGCAACATTGATGCAGTCTGTTAGTTGACTAGTCCTGAGTATTGCTTACAAACGCGTGGAAGAGTTTTGCCGAGAGTAAACGCGAAAAAAGAAATTGGCTGGAAAATCAGAAACAGCGATTGTTCGTGAGCTCGAACAGTAAAGTAAATAAAGTTTTTGTTTATGGTACCAATGTTACCTCGTTAAAATGATACTGGTAGCATCCCAAAATGTCATGGCAGTGATCGTCAAAAGACTGCAACCTCACGTGAAATGGTTCAAAAAGGGAAGAAGCGACTTGAGCGAAATCCCCGACGAAGTTCCAATCAAATGACGGCAGAACTGAACATATCTGACCGTAACATCTGCCGCATACTGAAAAATGATCTCAAAGTCAAACCTAACAAATCCAAAAGGCGCATGATCTCACACCAAAGCAGCAACAAGTCAAACTTGAGAGAGCGAAGGAGTTGCTTCGCTTGGCCGAAAGCGATCAATTTCCGAACATTGGATTTTCTGACGAGAAACTTTTTCAAATTGAGCAATTCGCAAACTCCCAAAACGATAGGGTTTATTTGACCGACCATTCATACGAGAATTTGAGTCATCGATTCGACACCTGGAGGCATCATCCACCACAGCAAAGGGTTTTGGGCCTCTGTAACCGCAGATGGGTGCTCTACAATCGTTTTTCAGCGAGCCTGACGTCAAGGTT
Organism: Anastrepha fraterculus; assembly: GCA_037575425.1. Taxonomy (NCBI): domain Eukaryota; kingdom Metazoa; phylum Arthropoda; class Insecta; order Diptera; family Tephritidae; genus Anastrepha; species Anastrepha fraterculus. The sequence goes on from JAYXIM010033239.1 coordinate 2,662, forward strand.
AATGTGAAATATTATCGGGAAAGTATACCGGAGGTTGCTTTGAAGCCGTGGATAGACAAACATTTTGGTGGCAGACCATGGAAGTTTCAACAGGACTCAGCAACGTCTCACAAAGTTCGGGTGAACCAAGAATAGTAAAACAAACCGTTCCAAATTTCATTACGTCTGCATAATGGCTCTCAAATTCACCGGACGCGAATCCGATAGATTATTCTCTTCGGGCCACTGGACAGTTTTGAAGAGCAAGGTCCGAACTAAAAGATTCACCAGTTTCGAGGCGTTGAAAAAAGGCCTTGTCCGCGAGTGGGCCAAAATACCTGCAAGGCACATTCGTTCAGCTTGTGATTCATTTCTGGACCATCTCAAGGCCATAGTCAAGGCAAAAGGTGGTCATATTGAGCAAAAGTAAATTGATTCTTTTTTTTCACACATTTTTTTATTCAAAGTGAATTGCTTAAAAGTTATTTTCAAAACTAAATTGATGGCCTTTTTAATTCCCTATACTTCGAGCGATAGACCCTGTATACATATTATTTGTTTTTATATTTCGAAGCAGTTTGAGAAATTGCAATTTAATATTTTTTTAATAAATAATTATTATATTTTAGTATCAAGGCAGCTAATACCCAGCTTTGTTGTCTGAGGTCCTACTTTTCCTGACAAAACTATCCAATAAGCAAACCAACTGTTCACTAAACCGCGTAAAAAAGATCTGCCACAATAAATTTTAAACAGAAGTGACTGCGCCGGTAATCTCGTGCATATTTTCCTACCAGTTTTAACAAAAAGGGGTTTCATTTTTCAACTTTCTTCACATTTCTTGAATGCAACCTTTTGTAAGGGACTGTCAAAATTCGAATGTCACAAGTGAGCAAACCTTTAATAATTGAATCATGGAAATATTCTTTGTGTTCTGTATTTTTATTTGTGCTTCATAAAAAAGTTCATGAACAAAATTCTTTCAAGACAAAGCAAAAAAGATTTGTGCGCCTTAAGGGATTAGATATTCTTATTATTATTATTATTAAATTTGTATAATAACAAGTTATACAAATATAAGGATTAAATATTCTATTTGTTTCGCAACAGTGAAATTCTATCGACAGCGGATATCGGCGCCACCATGGAGAAAAGATTTTTAGAGGTGCGGTCAAGATCAGTCTGTTAAACGACTCTCAGAGGATTTGAAAGAACCAGCTGATTGGCTGATGTCACCAGGATCATAACAACGGTTTGTTCACGAAAAAACTAAGATTGTGTTGGTGATATACGAAAAAAATTAACACACTGTCACTTCATCACCGTCAGAACAACAACTCATTGGACGAGTGTGTGAATACGTGTGAAATGAGCGGACAGAATTCTGCTCCCCGGCGACGTGGTAGCTAAAGTTACTCATTCAATTTCTTTTTTCACCATAGCTGACCGACGAAACTTGATAATAATACCAAATTACTCGGCAGAATACAAAGATCAGCCAGTACAATAACGGTCGGTGCATTCAGATCATGTCCGAGAGAGGCTCTCAATGCACTGACACACGTTATTCCAATAGACTTACACATTAAGAAGACGGCGACCATGAGTGCATTTAGGTTAAATGAAGCGGGTCGCTGGAAAGAAAAACTTATGGTCATGCCAGTCTATTATTGCGACAAACTCAGTTAACCTCGGTGAGGACTGACTACATTGTCCCGACGGTAACATTCAATAGGAATTTTGCCACACTCTTTCCATCGAAGGAAGAATGGAATAAGGGGTTCTCTCTAAACAACTTCGACACTACAGTCTATACAGATGGCAGTAAAAATGGTGTTGTGATGTTGCAGCTGGCTTAGGTTATTCTCAAATACTTAGAATCGAAAAATCTGTGCGCCTCCCTAATACCAGCAGTGTCTTCGAGGCGGAAGTATTGGCAATTGGGGAAACTTGTAAGCTACTAATCGTAGATTTCTCTTTTAAGGGCAATATCGGATAGCCAAGCGGCACTGGATTCGGCGACAACAACCTCTAAACTGGTGAAACACCATACAGTTACTTTAATCTGGGTCCCGGGACACCGGAGTATTGAAGGTAATGAAAAAGCAGATGAACTGGCTAGAAGGGAATCTACCAAGACTAACGATCTGGCAGAATCGGTATTCACACCATTAGGTATAGTCAAGAATACAATTTCCCTAAAATATCTCCGAATCGCGGATTGTAGATGGAGAGACCAGACGAACTGCACAATTAGTAGAACATTATGCCCGCCTACAACCTTAAGCAATCGTCAACATGGAAAAACATGAAACGACGTGACGCCTGGAGACCAATGGCAGTCATAACCGGCTTTTGGTCTGTCGGAGAACAAGCAGTCAAATGGGCATTCCTCACAACACATACTGTCACAGTTGCAAACAAGCGGAGAAAAAGGGAACAATCTTCCATTTCTTCTGTGAATGCCCTGCCCAATGGAAGGACAGAATGTTCGAGAGTGTCGAACAACTGTCTGGCTTAGATGTCAACCACCTGATAAAGTTCCTGAACCGTACAGACTCGATATAGACATGCTGTAAACATTGTACCATCAGTCCTCTATGGACAAGTAGTAAAACTAAGTATAGAATTAAATTTTTATATCATTTAATGGTGAAAAATTCAAGTTATACAAAAATAGTATTCTTATTCAAACAGATTTTTATTCGAAATAAACGCATCTTATCTTAGCTTCTTAAAAAATGTACGGAATCTACTGATTTTCAGTATGATAAGTGCTGACAAGTGCTGATGATTGGGATCTGCGGACGGCTGCAGTTTTCTTACCTTCTGCTATTAATGACTCAGTTAATGTTATTAGAAATTCGATGGAAGGAAGTTTTTCTCTTCTAAGGGCACAATAAGGATTTTACTGCGGAAAACATTAGTAGACGGTAGAAAAACTTTTTCCACCATTTTGTAGGCTTAATATCGTATTCGTAAATTCTTGCTATTTGGTCGGCGCGATCTACCCCTTTCATTGCTTCTCGGTAAAACTTTATAGATTCAGGGCATAATACTGATATTTTTCTCCATCTTTCAACGTTTTATTAACTGTTGTCATTGTGGACGTACGGCAGTTGCTTAACACCATAACTTCCAAAGATGGCCAGATGTGCTGACCTTGAATGAAGGCTCGCTTCTTTTTAATTGCTCATCTAATACTGGTAGATTTTTTCTGTTTCGCATGCATAATCCTAAAGCTGGGAACTCTAGAGTCGCAAGTAGATTCACAGAAGTAAAAAGTCTATCGAAACATACCGTCACATCACGTTGTCTAATTGTACTTACTAAGCTTTGAACCACACGTTCTCCCAAAGCATGATTCAATTATAGAAGGTTAGGTAAGTAAACAGCTTTCTCGCTCCCTCTTGACATATCGGCTCCCTTATTTGAAAACGTGTTGCTTCTTTACAAAAAAAAGTACCTATTTCACAAAAAAATTTTTGAATTGTAGTAAAAACTAAACTTTTGGTGCAAATTATTTGGTCGGCAACACCGTTTCCACTTTGACGCTTTGCTTTGTTATTATTCGTTGAAAATCTTTTATCTGTTTGTAAACATTCAAGTAAGTATAATAATAAAAGCTAATTATTTTGTAAATTAATGTCGTTTTTCACTATTTAGGTCGATTATGTCTTAGATATGGTGATAGTCGATTATTTGGAGTCGGCTTTCTGCTGCAGAAAACCACCGGTTTGTGAATTTTCATACATGTAAGTCCAGATCAGACATTTGTAAAAATTCTTATTAAACTTTTTCATTCATAGGTTTTTATAGCAGCGTTTTTGCAAATATAACAGAGACCATCTTACATACAATACATAAACTACAGTTAGTAAGTTCTTTTAGAATATTTGCTAATAAATTGTAATAAATAAAAAGTTTTTATTTGTAGGACTTCACAGACGAGCAATTGCTGCGGAAGGTGTGTGTTGAAGAGCTAGGTGGCGCAACTATTGCGGTTTTTAGAAACGAAAGCACGTATGCGCGTATTTCTACCATTGTCTCATGTGGTGCTACGGACAATTTCATAGGAGACATGGAGCGTGTTGTGTATGATGGTGCCAATACCTGTTTAACATGTGACGGTCATTATGTACCAAGTACTGCTACCTCTGAAATCAATTTGACTTCCGAACTGGCTGTCCACGTCGATACCTTACCCCGTCTAGAACAATATGCTGTACGTAGATGTATGCGCAACACCTACACGAGCAAGTCCCCGCGCTTTAAGTCTACAATTACAGATAAGATGTAATGATATATTTGTGAGTTATTTTTAAGTTTTTGGTTTACAGGTTTTTGATTTCTGCCTGAAGTACATAAGTGCAGCGTTCCAATACCTATACGAGCAAGTGCACCCACATTCCTCATATTTCCACTCCGATTCATTACTGAGACACGTGGTATTGATATACGTAAATTTACAAACCATCACAATTACTAAAAGTGGATTATATTACCAATATCTAAAATGTTTCGATGTATTAGTTTTAGTCTATATTAATACATTTTCCCATTAATATTAGGGACGCAAAGTATATTAAGGTAGACAAATTTTAAACTATAAACTAGTAAATTTGTAATTTTTATTGCAAACTATTTTAACTCTTGTAATTTCAATTTTTTTCTTATATTTAGAAATGATCGACTGAACTTCTGCTTTCGCAATGTCTTTACGGTAACATACTACATGTATCTACATGTATTGTTATGCACGAAATAAGAAAAAAAAATTAAACTTTCTGTTTCATCTCATTCCTGTCGATTAAGTATATTTTGACCTTTGGTGTATTAAAAGACTTGTACTATTGTAGTAAATTAAACACATTAAATTCCTTTATTATGACTATTTTTTGTTCTCTTCCACAAAATATACTCAAATCTATCGCAAGATTATATATATATGGGGCATTCTTCGCCAACCGGACACCCGCATCTGCCCAGAACAGTTTTTATAAAAAAAATTTTTCCCTATGCCGAAATAAAAGCTTATGTCAAGTACTTTAATTTGTCATGTGGCACTTTTTAAATATTCAAGATGGACCTACTTTTCTAAAGGGATTAATGCATCGATCTCTTCTCGATTTTCCCGACATTTTTTAGGCGATCATAGTTCTGAAAAGAACTGTGTGACAGGTATTAGATATTAATTTATTCTTTCAGAATTTTTTATAATAATCTCCAGACAGTTTAACGATTAAGACATATACAGAACTTGTGCTGACAATAAAACTGTTAAACAATGTTTTACGAAGTTTAGCGATATCGACAACAGATGCGATAATAGTTCTAAAAAGAACTGTTTGACAGATTTATTTTTAATAGTTTATTCGTTTAGACTTTTCTATAATTTGTTCAAATTATTTCTGTACCGTTTGACATGTGAAATACATCAAGAACTAGTGCTGTTAATGAAACAGTCGAACGTTGCACCAGAATCTCTCTCTCTACTTTTCTTAACAAACTACTTCATTTTTTTTGGTGTTTTCCAACATATTTGTCAATATTCGTCGTCCATCTTGAATATTTAAAAAGTGCCACATGACAAATTAAAGTACATGACATAAGCTTTTATTTCGGCATAGGGAAAATTTTTTTTTATAAAAACTGTTCTGGGCAGATGGGGGTGTCCGGTTGGTGAAGAATGCCCCATATATATATGTATATAATTGGCGCGTACACCCTTTTTGGGTGTTTTTGGCCGAGCTCTTCCTCCTATTTGTGGTGTGCGTCTTGATGTTATTCCACAAATGGAGGGACCTACAGTTTCAAGCCGACTCTGAACGGCAGAAAAAAAAACACATATATAAGTAACATCACATAGTTCTGCGTGCTCTTTTGTTAGATAAACATCGAAAATATTCTAAATAAATATTACATTTGTTTAAAGAAAAAACTATAATTTTTCTGTCGTTTTGTTTTAATGTAGATTAAATAACCAATATACTTGTTTTTCTCTTAGTACAGGACTAATTAGTTACTTTACGTACTTTTTTACTACCTTTAGGCAAGAAGGGGAAAACATTTTTCCCTTTTTCCCATCCTTCGTAAATGCAGCCCTAAAATAAGGGAGTGTCAAAGCGCCCTTGTCACTACTTACCTAACCTTCTATAATTGAATCATGCTCCCAAAGCACCATCGCACTGATTTTGTTCCCTTCCATTACATATATATTAAAATCATATGTATACCCGGTCTCAGAGTCGCATCGCAGCCACATTTTTATACCACGTTTTACTGGCTTGAGTGGCATATATTGTTTTAAAGACGATCTTCCTTTAAATTTCGTCATGATTCATCAATACTCTGCTTAGTACTATCCTGTTGGTATTTCTAAAATGTATTTTTCAGGCACTCGACAGCATCATCTATATAGTATGTTTTGCTACAGTTCATTGGCTTTTGAGGAGGTGCGAAATATAATTTTGATGATACAAATTTATAGCGGTCACGAGATATAGCAGACTTAATAGAATAATTACTCATGAACGGATGGTTTGACCAGTACTGTTTCAATGCCGGAACTTTGTTATAAGACATAACAAACATACAGCCTAGGAGAATTTGTATTTCTCCAACATCAGTTTTTTAAATATTAGTCTGTTCGAAATTCATCAGTACGCTCATGTGTGCATTGTACGCTATACATGCATAGGCTACGAGGAAACAGCTTAAGAAAAATTTCGATTGCCGAAGAAGTACGGAGGATTCCTGGATTTATATTACACTCACGATAATCACTTAAAAAATTCTTAGGAAAAAATTTTCCTTCAGGAGAAGACCATAACCTTCTTTGTTGTTTATGGGGTTCTTCTAATTCATCCATCGAAACGGTGCTTTCAACTTCTGACAGTTCATTTTTCGACGATGAAGATGAACTATATTCCTCGTCCTGCAAACCCGATTCCGGCTCATAATTGTCATCACTTCCGCTGGAAAAATCCCTTTCTACATTTTCGGCATCTGAGTCCAGTATTTCATCCAGCAGCATTTCCGTTATTTCATCTGTCCTTAGTTTTTTCGACATGGTATTACTTTATAAAAAAAATAGGTTACTTAGTTATTGCAAATAAGCACTCCTGGTACACATAGGCACCGCTACAAAAGACTGCTGGTACATATAAGTACCAAGGTCTTAAAACCCCTCAAGAATATACCTACAAATCAAAATATTATTTTCATTAATAATACTTGCATTTGAAGAGGGAATGATTATATCCAATTTTATTAATCGGGTACTTTTTCCCCCGGGCCCGGAGTTTTCAGAGGGGCCCGGACTCGAGGGTAATTCCAAGAAATTTCCTGCTTGAAAAAATATAGTAAATAATACTTCTACCAGACTTCCGTCACAGACTTTTTTGGTGTCACCATATCGAGCA
>JAYXIM010033240.1:0-10019 GCA_037575425.1 Anastrepha fraterculus
ATAAGGTGCGCCATCTTTTGAACATCCATGTTTTCGATACGTCAATTCAATACAATTCCAACCATGGATCCCTTTACACCGAAACAACCGAAATCGACGCTTTAAAACCCGAAATGCTTGACAAGATCATGAAGATCATGTGATTGCTAATAAAGGTGGCTACTTGATTGATATTGTATTCAAAAAATAGTTTTAATAAATTGTAAATAACCAAACCAAAGAAATATACTACACTTATGCAAATCAGTTTTTTTTTTTCAGAGTTATTCAATGCTTTCATACCGACATAAAGATGGCGCACCCTGTACATTGTCCTCATTGAACCATCCTGTGGCTTTAATATACCTAACAAGCCCTGTTATTTTTATATTGGCTACTTCTGTCCCTCCATTTGTGGAACAAAATCAAGACGCACACCACAAATAGGAGGAGGAGCTCGGCCAAACACCTAAAAAGGGTGTACGCGCCAATTATATATATATATATACTTCTGCCAAGTTATTCAGGGTTCAGTTTTCCTAAAGTATTGAACCTTCTTCTATCCAGAGCCATGCACCCGCATAGAAAGTGTTCTATGGTCTCTTCTTCTTCAATGTCGTTACAGCTTCTGCAATAGTCGTTATAGGCTGCCAATCAGACAATGCCCTGTTAGGACCCCCAGAAGATTTCTCATGTTCATCCTGTTCAGTTTCAACAGTCGGTTTGTGCTACCCATGTTCCATTCTGGCCATATCATTCTACTTGTTGCACAGGTCAGGGACGGGGTCCATAGCCTGTTGACAGCTCTGATAGAGTGTTTATCTATAAGCATCTTACAAGTTGCTGAAGGTATAGTTACGTTCACTCTGTCTGGTTCGATCGATAATGTGGTACCCAATCTCGCTAGTTCATCTGCTTTTCAGTTGCCTTCTATGTCTCTATGACCCGGCACCCAGAGCAAGTTTATTACAAAGTACTATGATAGTTCTAACAGGTCTTCAATGATAGCAAGAATTTCAGGTTGAAATTCACTACATACATTTCCTCAGAGTGAAGACCTCCAAAGGAAACAATCCAACATTTTCGACGATTTTCAACGGTGCCAAATATTAGCAAAATACCGCTGTAGTTTCTTTGGAAAGTCCGTTCTTAGTAATACCGAAATAATTCATGTTCTAAATAGTGTAAATGATTTTCCATGGAAAAAATTACTCAATTTTATAACTTTAAGTACAGGTCTTTTATTATTATTATTAATTTTTCAGGCAGACGATTTTTAATGTCATTGCCGTGTGTTCATTTAAATAAAGTCAAAAATATTGTAAATAGTTTTGTAAGGTTTTTTTTTGTGAAAAATAAATAAATCTATCTATCTATCTATAAAACTAAGTTTCCATATGCATGCAGTTTGATTTTCATTACTTACCCCTGAATTTGTGTTTCAAAATGTGAATACTGATTCAGGTACGCCTCGCTTTCAGCCCACTTAGGCAGATATGTATCGCGCCAATATGTGACGACGTTCTGCAGCTCCTTGGCGTTGAAACCATATTGAAAGCCAACACCTTCCAGCGGTTCGTGCAGGGTCAATGGTCGCGACAATTGCGCTTTAAGTTCAGCGATGAGCTTTAAATAGAATGAATTGAATTGTAAAAAGGCAAAATTTATTTAAAGAACTTTTGCGCACCACTTTGCAACACAATTTTGCTGTTTAAAAGAAACCGGTTGCATGATTGCTTTTGTTATTGTTGTTAATGTTATTCTGCATTTTTTATTCCAAGCTATATTTGTGGTTTATTTTGTTGCAAAACAAAATCTCTGCATGGGTAAAATAAACGAACTCTTCACAATAAAAATATCAGCGAAACAAAAATAATTCGCTGCATTCATAGCGGCCTTGACAATTTTGGCATTTGTAATGTTGAAGTTTGCTATGCGAGTTTGGCGAGTATCGCTTGTAAGACTGGAAATGACTCAAGCAATGAAAAATAAAATAAAAATGAAACGGAAAAAATATGCGAAATATTTAGAACAAGCAAAGCTACTGAATAATCAAATGTATGGTAGGTAGGTAGGTAAGATGGCAAGAGTACCCCAGGTACACTACAAGTAGCACTTACGTGCCGTTTTGATACCATAAAGTGGACCACTACTTGTGAAAGGATTTAGGTAGGAGACAAAAAAAAAAACCGTCTACAACCATCCAGTGCTGTTGATGTAGCGGAGGAGAGAAAAGGGATCTAGGCTTGAGAATTTCTTCAAGTCATCCCCAAAGGGCACGCTAATTAATCTCAGGCTCCTAGCCACCAGACCCGGATATTTGCAGAGAACGTGCTCAACATTATCTTTTTCTGCAGGATCCCCACAGCTTCTGCAATAGGAGTTGTACGGAATTCCAAGCTTCTCCGCATGAGTACCGATCACCCAGTGACCAGTGAGCACCGCAATGAGTTTGGAAATTGAATGGCGGGGATTCCCATCACCTTAAGCGTTCTTTTTATATCGTATTGACGTGATGCCCACACATGCAGTTCTCTGCACTCTCTCTTGTTTAGTGGCGTTGTAGCCCTTCTGAAGAGTTACCCAAAAAACTAGGCAACCGTATGTCAAAATTGGCAGAACCACTAAGTTGTACATCCAAAGTACGACACTTGGCTTAAAACCCCAATTTTTTTGCCGAACATAGATTTACAAGCGTATAAGGTTATATTGGCCTTCTTAACTCGATTTACTATGTGCATCTTCCAGCGGAGCTTGGGGTCAAGTATTACACCAAGATACTTGACTTCCGATGAGAGAGACACTGGTTGGTTAGTCTTAGAAGTTTAAGAGGTGGAGGCTTGTACTTCCTGGTGAAAAGCATCAACTCGGTTTTGTCAGAGTTGACTCTGAGACCGCAACTTGCAGCCCAACTACTGAGTGTAGTCAGCGCACCTTCCAAAATTTCAGCCATTACTGATGAGAAGTTTCCTGAGACCATTAGGACCAAGTCATCGGCATATGCTACCACCTTTACCCAACCCCTGTTCAAGCGAGTTAAAGCTTCATCAATAGCTACTAGCCAAAGGAGAGGCGAGAGGACGCCGCCCTGCGGTGCACCCCTATGTACGAACCTAGTGATTCTAGCCCCTCCTGCCGCAGCATTTATTTCCCTACCACCCAGCAGGGACGAGATCCAGAGGTAGGTAGGTCTTTCTACCCCTGGCTATTTAGTGCAGGGACAATTGACTCAGCCGTAACATTATTAAAGGCCTATAGAGGCTATGTCTATAAAGGCCGCCAAATATGTATTGTTTTCCCTCCAGAGACTTCTCTACAGTCCCTACTACCTAATGTAAGACTGTCTCGGTAGATTTCTCTTTCTGGTAAGCCTGCTGAGCTGGAGATAGTCGGTCACTCTTTCGAACACCTTGAGAATAAAGGAGGTAAGACTTATGGGTTTGAAGTCCTTGGCCTTTCTACCTTAGGAATGAAGACCACCTTGGTTTTCTTCCAGCTTGCAGGAACGTGGTTTAACGCGATACACGCCATAAAGATCTTTTGAAGGACGGGAACCACCAAGGTTTTAGTTTTCTGAAGCATCGCTGGCATGATACCATCCATACCTTGAGATTTTAAAGGGGAAAAGCTATCGATTGCCCAGTTTATTCTGTTGACGGACAAGACAGATGTCAGGAATTACCTGCCCTGTCGATTCGCACCTTCGTTACAGACTGGAGCAATTTAATTTTCCGGGAAATGGGCATCAACAAGGATTTTTAATGACTCGCCCGCAGATTCAGCCCACTTCCCATCCTCTCTTTTGACAAGAGTTTTACATGAATGGTCTTTGGAGTGAACTCTGCTGAGTCTGACCGAGTCTTTTACGTACTCTTTTCAAGAGTTGCGCTTCGCATCTCTAATGGCTTTCTTATACTCTTTCAAAATAACTCGGTAATCTTGAAAGTTTCTTTGTTTGATAACATTTATTTAAGACTCTCTAACCTTCTCTTTCAAGTCGGTCAGCGACTTACTCCACCAGAGGAGGAGAGTCTTTCGTGCTAAAGGATACTGGACAGGCCACTTTAAAGGTAGTCTGATGGGACCTCTCTAAGTGTCTAACTTGCATGTCCAGTTGTTCGCTAGTGGTAGTCAAAAACTTACTCTTGTTCAACTTCTTGCTGAAAACCCTATGAAAAAGAGACCAATCAGTTCTTTTAGGGAGCAAATAGTTTGTAAAAATTGTTACAAAATATCACGTTTTGGTGTTCATGTACCCAAAAAACTTGCAAAGTAGGGGAAAGTGAGAGAGCAAAATGACATTTCATTTTGAGGGGAAGTTGCCAGTTTTTACTGAATAAATTTTTATTTGTAAGAATTTGCAAGTGAGAAAAACAGCTGACCGCAGAGTAAAAATAAACACAAATTAAATTTGCGAATTGCAATTGCTAATGGAATGCGCTTTATCTGACAGCGATGATGAAATGAAAGAAATTATTGTGGACAAAATGAAGTCATGTGATTCCGAGGCTCGTTATTTTGCATATTATTTGCTTATTTATTTTTATTTTTTAATTTGATACGAGGTAGCTTAAGTGAAAAAGTCTTTCATTTTTGTAATTTTTCCTGCCAACAATTTCATCAGCTGTTCCTCAAGCCTGCAAATTGTTTCTGGTTTTGCGTTCATGTACTTTATTTGATATTTTTATCTTTCAGAGAGAATTCTTGGAAATGATCTTACTGGATAATTTTTACATGAACACTCGCCTTAACTCGTACGAGTTTTTCGTCTAAGGTGACCCGCAATAAAATTGTCTGCCAATTCTAGAAGAACCTGAAAACCTTTTGTGTACGTTCAATTTTTTTACAGAAAGCTGTTCATAGTGTGTCTGAACCAAAACGAGAGGAGAGCGCCCAGAATTTATAAACAACAAAATTCAAAGTATACGGGTCCAAAAAAATGAAAAAAATTGTGGGTTTATTAAAAAATTCAACTAAAAATTTCAGCAAGTGACATTAGAAATTTTTTTGTTATAACAAAGGCATCAGAACAAGCCATTTTTGTTTATCAAAGTTCAAAATAGTCGATCTTAATTGTCGCCCTACATAAAAATAATCAGTTTATTTACATACGCGCATGCAGATATCTTAAAGCCGCTATAAAAGTTCCATCAAAACTTAATATATGTATTTATATGGTGATTGGGTGATTGGGTAATTTTCTTTCTAAAACCGCTCGACAATGACAGTAATTAAATAAAGTATTGTTACTTTAGAACGACCGAACATTGATTTTTAAGACCGAATTGAACTACAAGGGCCTAAGTAATACTTAAACAAGCAATGATTTTTTAAAAGCCCAGTAATTTCATTAATAAATAAACTGCATTATTTTGAAGCAGGTCATTTCAGGTCATAAAATATGTTAATGTGCGCAGAAATAATGTAAAACAACGTATTATTAAATATTTAATATTCCAAGTTGAACAATTTTAGATTGTAATAAAATTAAGACAAAAGCGTATCGGTATTTTCCCCTTGCCAGCATGGCCGACTTGCAGCACTGAGTAATTAGTGCTCCCGAGCCACACTCGATGGGGAGCAGATGATATTTAAGCGAAATTTTTTTCAATAGAAAATGTGAAGTGCTGGTATCAAAGTATGCAAAATTTTTTACTAAAACTAGAATTGATACAATGTTTGAAGAAAAAAATTTTAAAAATGTTCGACACATTTGCGGCTGAACATGACCGTAGCCGAAACCGAAGTTCGATCATTCTTGTATTATTACCCTACATTATTAAGGTGTTAGTATGGTATTTTTTTTTTTTTCATTTTTTTTTTTTTTTTTTTTTTAAATTATTCTATAACATCTTAAGATTATTGTGTGAAAGTTTGAAGTGCATTAGAGTAAAATTGACAAAGACACAAAGGATTAAGTATCTACCTCTCCAACCGGATTTCACGCTGCCGAAAATCTTTAAACGCGTTTTTCTCACACTTGCCTTTTTTACGGTCGGTGTCAACTGTAGATTCATATCTACTGCACCGATTCTTTTCAAATTTGGTTTTTTCGTTTCTTTACTTTATTCACGAGGTAATGACGTCGAGTTTTTTTTTTTAATTTTGTCATATTTTAAAACAACAAAGTTTTCAAGTTTTTTTTATGAAAAATCGGTGTTTTGACTTCAAAGCGCTTTAAAAAATTAAAAAAAAAAAAAAAATTCGACGTTGTTACCTGCGAAACTTTATTAGCTGATGAAATCAATTTGGTTTTTTGATTTTAGTTGATCCAGTAATGAGTTCTGAGGGACACCGCAATAAAACTTTTGAGACGTCCGCGAAGATTCGCTGCCACCAACTCATTTCTTCATAAAAATCAATGAAAATTTCACACAATATTCTTTAAATATGACTTTATAATGAAGTAATTTTAAAATTTTGAATAAATCAACTGTGTCGACAAAAAAAATTTCGAAAAATATGCTTGTTTTACACCGAATTAACCATACTACCCCCTTAAGGCCTCTTCTGCATGGCTTTTCCCAACAATCAGTCCTCGTGACAACCAACTTGGCATCAAATCTCGTGGTGGGATTGACCATCACGTAGAACTCAAAGATGATAGATTACCAGGTATGCTATTTAGCTATGTGTGCGGAACTTTAGATGCCACGTCACTTGGGAGATTCGCCAATCGAATTATGCACGATCATTTCACATGTATTCACACACTCGTCCAATCAGTCGTTGTTCAGACGGTAACGAAGTGTCATTGGTTGATTTTTTTCGTATATCACTAGCACAAGCTAAATTTTGTTAAAAACATCCCAAATTCGCGCAAGGCGAATAACGGTCTGTTACATGGCTGCACACCTCTAAAAATCGTTTCTCCATGCGTAGAACTCCTACATTAAATTCGCAGTTTCCTCTTATTTCTTGCGCCATTTAATACAAGGCCATTGAGCCCAAATAATTGAGCAAATCTGGTGTTATGTATATATGAGGTTTCCAGCGGTCCAGTGTGTTAGAACTTCCCCATGGTAACAATTACCTGCCGTAAGGGGCGACAAAAACCCATACCTCGGACTGTTAGTTATGAGTATTAACACTCAACGCTGAAAGGCTGAGCGACACAGGCACAGAAGCTGGGTGACAATGGGAAGACTGACTTCATTCGCGCGTTAATTTAATGCTGGGCTCAGAGAAATCCGCCGAATCCATGAAGTAGCACAAAAAATCTTTGTGGTCGCAGTGCTTAAATCCACTCATAATAATAATGTACAAGTATATGAATGAATGAAATCACGGAAAAATTTAAGAGAAGAATCGAACGATATTTAATAAAAGCTGCATATTTTTCGCAGCATCGCTTTGCGTTGTACGGTTCGGGCAAAGTTATTGGAAGACTTATAATTTTTGCAAGTGCAAGTGGCGTCGTACGTTAATCATACTAGGTTGTTCAATAAGTCTTACGGTTCGATAAGAAAAACAAAATATTATGATTTGAAATACACTTTTTTATGAGGTAGGCGGTTTTATTTAATTATTTTAGTTCACGAATACAGTAAAAATTCTTATAGGCTAGGAAGAACACAGCTTAAAACTAATAATAAATAGAGTGAATAAAATTACTTATAAAATTTTTCTAAAGAATTCGTAAAGCAGTGGGCTGTGAAATAGTTAATTTTATATGAATAATGAATATACTAAGTGAGTCAAACGAAATAGTTTATTAATGAGAACATGAATGGTTAATTATGCTACTTTTTGCGAAGTGAACTCCGGGTATGAAAACTGCGCTGTTTGTCTCAAATTTCAATTTCAGATACAACAGCAAAAAGCTTGAAGCCAAACAGAAATTTGCTTTATAGCAAAATAACCACAACAAAAAAGTCAATTAATCAGCACCATAAGCCGTCACCCAAGTTTATCATTTGGCCTAGTCAGTGCAAGTCTTGTATCGGGTGTTTTTTTTAGCTGTATGAGAACTATCGATATCTGTTCATTAAGGTTTGACTAGTCATCATGAACGGTTTAACAACAGAATAAGGCACCCAAATTGTGGGGAAGAAGACGCCGAAACGTCGATTCGTCGCCATTCGCCAATTTCCGAAATTGGGGTAATTTACTTTGAAAAAAGAAAAAAATTTGTTCGTGAAGTTCATCGAGCGAAATGTCGATTTTTCGCCATTTGCCAATTTCCAAAATTTGGGAAATTTACTTCGGAAAAAAAATCTGTTCGCAAAGTTCATCGAGCGAAATGTCGATTCGTCGCCAATTGCCAATTTCCAAAACTGGGGAAATTTACTTTGAAAACAAGAAAAAAAATCTGTTCGCGAAGTTCATAGAGCGAAATGTCGATTCGTCACAATTTTCAACGTGTTGGCTTCTAAAATTGGAAAAATTACTTTGAAAAAAAAAAAACTGTTCGCGTAGTTCATAAAGCACTGGCGGCATCAACGGGTCTTATTTCTTTCGAAATGAGGAGGGAGCTGCCGTTACGGTAAATGGCAAGCAGTATCGACTCATGCTGATAAATTTTTATTTCCCAAAAATCAATCAGCTAAACATCGACTGCGCAACTAGTCATTGACGCCATAGGGCCAGATTTATTGGAGAAAATAGTCAAAAATTGGACTGACGAATGGACCATGAAACTCGTAGCCGCCGCGATATGTGTATACCGGATATATTTAAAAAAAAAATGCCATGCAATTAAATTAACTTAAACGCAAATTCTTACGTCGAGCTTTCAGAGCCGTAAATGCTTAAAATCATGCACGAAAAAATTATGAGACCAAATAAATTTCTTTTGATTTTTGCAATCAGTTCACGGCCAACAATTTATGTTTTTAATATTTAAGCTCTTAACAATAAATGTTTTAAAAATATCCAGAAATAAGCACACATTTCACGAAACTTAAAGTAATTATTAGGAAATGTAAAATCCATAAACGAAAAAAATTAAGACAAATGTTATTATATTTAGAATAAACAAATAGAATTATTGGCGTGAGTTTTTAATTTAGAGCTTAGTAATTTGTTTTAATTCCTCCTTTGATTATAACAGATCAAGTTTTTTATAATATTTCAACAATTTTTGGCCAGCCGACAATAATTGCATTTCTAAGGGTGTTTCCGCTGTTAAACTGTCTTCTATTTTTGAAAAGCGTTTAAGAAAGTAATGCCCATACATTTTCGATTGGGTTAGAGTCAAGGCTACAGTCATTCTAAAATTGGCATTTTTCGCTGTCAAAAACTCTTTGCTTTGGAAGCATAAACGGTTGCGTTGCCATGCTAGAAAATATACCACTCATCGAAATTTTCATCAAAAAAGGTAATAAATGCTTCGTCTAGAAGTTGTATACTTCTATACTCGACACTATTCGTTTTTCTGGACATGAAACATATGGGCATTTTGCCTTTGACCCTCAATGGCTGCCCAAACCATGTCAGTACCCGCTCCGAAATTACGAGCCATTCTCTCTTTCTTTTTCTTCCGTTTTTCATGCCAATACATTTGTGAATCAGCTGATCCGTCCATATTGATTTTTTCTTTTGTTACGGAAAAAATTACTCTTTCCCATTCATCTGCCCAAAATTCGGTACTTTTCTGCAAATGTCAATCTGGCCTGTTTGTGTCGTGTGGTTGAGGTACTAATTTTTGCTTATTTTAAACTAGACTCTGCTTGCAAAATTTGCTGCACACGACCAGTAGTAACTTCCAAATTAAGTGTATGCTTAATTTCAGCAGGACTATTTGATTTATTTATAGCTAAACGTTTGGTTTTCTGAACATCTCTAGCGCTAAGTTTTGGTTTTCTGCAACTTCTCTTGGTGCATCCGTACTTTTCTTTCAAATGAAAGTAATGTGAAACCCCAGTTTTTCCCCTTTTTAATTTTGAAGCTATCTCTCGCAATATAAGATCTCTCTCTCTCTCTCTCTCCATGCTAACATTTTCCCCTGCTTGAATTCTCTTACACGCGGCATATTTTTTGTTTCTCAACCAAAACAATCACATAAATATAAAAACGAGATAAAGCGATACAAAAAAAAA